>PVIA01007054.1:0-88357 GCA_004024845.1 Tonatia bakeri
AAGAATCCACCAAGAAGACATCAATATTATAAATATATATGCACCCAACACAGGTGCACCCTAATACATAAAGAAAATCCTAGAGGACTTCAAGAAAGATATTGACAGCAACACAATTATAGTGGGGGATTTTAACACCCCACTCTCAAAAATGGACAGATCTTCCAAACAAAATATCAACAAAGATATCATGGCATTGAACAATACCCTAGATGAAATGGACTTAACTAATATTTACAAAGCCCTCCATCCCAAAGAAGTTAAATACACATTCTGTTCAAATGCACATGGAACATTTTCAAAGATAGACCACATGATAGGACACAAACCAAGTCTCAACAAGGTCAAGAAAATCGAAATCATACCAAGCATTTTCTCGGATCACAAGGGAATGAAACTAGAAACAAACCCCAAGGAAAAAAACCCAAAACACTCAAAATCATGGAGATTTAATAGCTTGCTATTAAACAATGAATGGGTCAAGGATCAAATTAGGGAAGAAATCAAAAGGTTTCTGGAAACAAATGAAAATGAATTTACAACAACCCAAAACTTATGGGACACAGCAAAGGCAGTCTTCAGAGGGAAGTTCATAGCGATACAGGCATACCTAAAAAAGATGGAAATATTTCAAACAAACAACATAACCCTGCCTCTGCACGAATTAGAGGAACAACAACAAAGACAGCCCAGAGCAAGAAGAAGTACAAGGAAAGAAATAACCAATATCAGAGCAGAATTAATTGACATAGAGACTAAAAGCACAATTCTAAGGATCAATGAATCCAGGAGCTGGTTCTTTGAAAAGATAAACAAAATTGACAAGCCTTTAAGCAGACTCATCAAGAAAAAAAGAGAGAAGACCCAAATAAACACAATCAGAAATGAAAGAGGAGAGATTACGACTGACACCACAGAAATACAAAGAATTGTAAGAAATTACTACGAAGAACTGTATGCCAAGAAATTTGAAAACCTAGATGAAATGGACAAATATCCAGAAAAATATAATCTTCCAAAACTCAATGAAAAAGAAGCAGAAAACCTGAACAAACAATAACAGCAAAAGAAATTGAGTCAGTAACTAAAAAACTCCCTACACACAAAAGCCCTGGATCAGACAGTTTCACAAAAGAATTCTACAAAGCATTTAAGGAAGATCTAACCCCTATCCTGCACAGGCTATTCCAAAAAATTCAAAATAGATGAAAGACTCTCAAACTCTTTTTATGAGGCCAACATCATCCTAACTCAAAAACCAGATTAAGACACAACGAAGAAAGAAAACTTCAGGCCAATATCTCTGATGAACATTGATGCTAAAATCCTCAACAAAATACTGGCAAACAGCATCCAACAATACATTAAAAAGATCATCCACCATGACCAAGTGGGTTTCATCCCAGGGATGCAAGGATGGTTCAATATTCACCAATCAGTAAATGTAATACATCACATAAACAAAAGCAAAGAGAAAATCACATGATCATATCAATAGATGTGGAAAAAGCATTTGATAAGGTACAGCATCCATTCATGATAAAAACACTCAGCAAAGTGGGAATAGAGGGGCCATTCCTCAACATAATATAGGCCATATATGGGAGACATACAGCCAGCATCATACTCCATGGGCAAAAACTAAAATCTTTTCCACTAAGATGAGGAACAAGACAAGGCTGTCCACTTTCACCACTTTTATTCAATACAGTATTGGAAGATCTAGCCACAGCAGTCAGAGAAGAAAAGGAAATAAAAGGCATCCAAATCAGAAAGGAGGAAACAAAACTGTCATTGTTTGCTGATGACATGATAGTGTACGTAGAAAATCCTATAGACTCTACCAAAAAACTGCTTGACCTAATAAGTGAATTTGGCAAAGCAGCGGGATACAAAGTCAATATCCAGAAATCAAAGGCATTTCTGTACACCACCAATGAAACAGCAGAAGCAGAAATCAAGGAAAAAATCCCATTTGAAATAGCAAAAAGAAAAATAAAATACCTAGGAATAAACCTAACCAAAGAGGTAAAAGACCTGTGTTCAGAAAACTATATACCACTGCGGAAAGAAATCAAGGAAGACACAAACAAATGGAAACATATACCATGTTCATGGATTGGAAGAATTAATACCATTAAAATGTCCATGCTACCCAAAGCAATCTACACATTCAACGCGATACCTATTAAAGTACCAATGGCTTATTTCAGACATAGAACAAGCACTTCAAAAATTTATATGGAACCATAAACGACCCCGAATATCTACTGCAATTTTGAGAAAGAAGAGTAAAGTAGGGCGAATCACAATACCAGCCACTAAACTATACTACAAGGCCACTGTTATCATAACAGCCTGGTACTGGCATAAAAACAGGCACATGGACCAATGGGACAGAACAGAGAGTCCAGAAATAAACCCAAGTCTCTATAGTCAATTCATATTTGACAAAGGAGGCAGCAACATAAAATGGAGTAAAAATAGCCTCTTCAACAAATGGTGCTGGGAGAACTGGACAGCCACATGCAAAAAAAATGAAATTAGAACACCAACTTAAAACCTTATACAAAAATAAATTCAAGATGGATAAAAGACTTAAATATAAATCGTGACACCATTAAATTACTAGAGGAGAACATAGGTAGGAAAATCTCAGATATATCACGCAAAAACTTTTTAATGATGTGTCCCCTAGAGCAAGAGACATAAAGGAAAGAATATACAAATGGGACCTCATCAAAATAAAAAGCTTCTGCACAGCTAAAGGAAACAGTATCAAAATAAAAAGAGAATCAACTGTCTGGGAAACCATATTTGCCAATGATTCCTCAGACAAGGGCTTAATCTCCAAAATATATAAAGAACTTACAGAACTCCACTCTAAGAAGACAAGCAACTGAATTAAAAAGTGGGCAAAGGACTTGAACACACACTTCTCCAAGGAGGACATACAGAAGATCCAAAATCACATGAAACGATGTTCAATATCACTAGCTATCAGAGAAATGCAGATTAAAACCACAATGAGGTACCAATTCACACCAGTCAGAATGGCAATCATAAGCAAAGCAACAAACAACAAGTGTTGGAGAGGTTGTGGAGAAAAGGGGACCCTAGTGCACTGTTCGTGGGACTGTAGACTGGTACAACCACTGTGGAAAACAGTATGGAACTTCCTCAGAAAATGAAAAATGGATCTGCCTTTTGACCCAGCAATTCCACTGCTGGGACTATATCCTAAGAATCCTAAAACACCAATCCAAAAGAACCTTTGCACCCCAGTGTTCATAGCAGCACAATTTACAATAGCTAAGTGCTGGAAGCAACCTAGATGCCCATCAGTACATGAGTGGATCAAAACACTATGGTACATTTACACAATGGAATTCTATGCAGCAGAAAGAAAGAAGGAGCTCCTACCCTTTGCAACAGCATGGATGGAACTGGAAAGCATTATGCTAAGTGAAATAAGCCAGGCAGTGAAAGATAAATACCATATGATCTCACTTTTAACAGGAACCTAAACAACAAAACAAAGAAACAAGCAAAATATAGTCAAAGACACTCAAATAGAGGACAGGAAGAAAGTGACAAGAGGAGAGAGAAGAGGGAGTTTCAGGGGACAAGGAGAAGGGTTTACAGGAACAAAGTTAAAAGACACATGGACAAAATCTAGGGGGAGGTTGGTAATGGGAGGGAAATTGGGGGGGAGGGGTCGGTGGGCTGGATTGGGTGTAAAGGGGAGAAAACTGTACTTAAACAATGATTAAAATCAAACAAAAAAACAATGGACAAAATCAATACATCAAAATAATTTTGAAAAATCCATACAAATGATGGCTTTAGTAACACAAACACAGAGACAATTCACAAATAATATTAGGAATGAAATAGGGGCTATCACTACAGATCCAGCATCCATTAGAAAATAATAAACAACTGTATACAAGATTAATACAAAAACCTAAAAGAAATGGACCAAATCCTCACAACCAGGAATTATCAGAACTCATCTAGCATGAAATAGACATCCTGACCATTAAAGGAAACAAATTTACAGTTAAAGCTCTGAAGAAGAATCTCTAGACCTAGATAGTTTTACTGAAGAATTCTATCATAGTGTTGATAGTTCATACTAGAGCAATAAGGAAAAAGAAAGAAAAGGAAAAAGGAAGGAAGGAAGGAAGGAAAGACGGAAAGAAGGAAATAAATAAGGGCATAAAATGGAAATGGGAAAAAATTAACCTATTTGCAAATGATATGATGTTCTACATACTCAGTACAATATCCCAAGATGGCTACACAAAACTCATAGAACTAATTAATACATTCACAAAGGTCACAAGGTATAAGATCAACACATAAATCATCAAATACATTTCTGTATACCATAAATGAACATGTGGAAACAAAATTGAACACACAATGCTATTTACCATAGCTCCAAAAATATGTGGGTATTAATGGAATGAAATATGTTTTGTTATTGTGATTTTCAAGATATTCACTCTTCATCCACAGTCTCTGATTCACAGTTTCACACCCCTTAGAATTTCTGAAGTGTTGAAAGTGACAAAGGTGTCTTTTTATGTTAATGAGCTGACATTTGGACTCCACATAATTTTGGGGGCTGATTCCCAGGAGAACCAACCTTGTTATTAGAGGATTGGAACTTTCGGTCCCACCCCTTGATTTCTGAGAAGGAGAGAGGAGACTGGAGTTTGAATCAGTACCAATGACCAATTAATTATATAATGAAGCCTCCATAAAATCCCGAGAGGACAGCTCCTTGGCACTTTTTTTTTTTCAGAAAACATCTAAGTTGGGGGACTAGAATGCATCCTTGTGCAACACTGTAGGGCTCCAAGCTCCATGAGGATGGAATTTCCTTTGTTTGATACCTAGCCCTATGTATCTCTTCACCTGGCTCTTGATTTGTACTCTTTAATGTGTTTTGTAAATAAATCAGTAATTTAGTGAGTAAATGGGTTTTCATGAGTTTTGTGAGCCATTCTAGGAAATTAATTGAACCCAAGGTGCAGATCATTGGAACTTTTGATTTATAGATAGTTGGTCACAAGCACAGGTAAAAACCTGAGCTTGTGACAGGTGTCTGAAGTGGGGGCAGTCTTATGGGACTGATTTACCTGTGGAATCTGATTCTGTCTCTGGATAATGTCAGAATTGAATGGGATTTCTGGACACCCTGTTGGTATCTGGGAATTGCTTATTGGTCTGGGGAAATCTCCACATACACATTAAAATTGGGCCCAAAGAACATTTTCACATATACAGAATCTGATCTGAAAATTACCAAATGATAATGAAAAAATAAAGAACAAACTGACAGTAACCAGAGGGGAGGTGGAAGGGGAAAATGTGGGAAGGAAGGGGGAAGGGTTGTCAAGGGACATGTGTAAAGGACCCTTGGACAAAGCTAAAGTGGGGTAGGATTGAGGGTGGGAGGTGGGGGTGGGTGGGGCAGGAGAGAGTGGTAGAGGGAAAAGTGATACAACTGTACTTGAACAAGAATTAAAAAAAAGAAATCAAAGGCCTAAAAAAATGGAGAAATATATCGTATTTGTACATTGGAGTCATGACCATAGCAAAGATATCAATTCTCTGCAAATTAATCTATAGGTTTAATCCAATTCCTATCAGAATCTTAGGGAGTTTTTTTTTTATAGGTACAAAGTTATTCTAAAAGTTGTATGGAGAGGAACAGACTTCAGTATAGATAAAACAATTTTGACAAGCATAAAGTCAGAAGAATTACCCCAGTCAATATTAAGACTTACTATAGTAATAAAGATAGTGTGGTATTGGCTAAGGGATACACACATAGATGGGTGGAGTAGAATGGAGAATCTACAAATAGAAATATACAAATAAGGTGAAATGATTTTTGACAAAGCCATAAACACAATTTAGTGGAGGTAGGAGAGTCTTTTCTGCAAATGATGCTGTAGTAATGGGACATCCATATTTAAAAACAAGAAAAGTAGGAAGCCCAGCCTCAACCTCACATCTTTTTATTTTTGCATTTCATTATTTATTTAGATTTTTAAGCACCCACACTAGGTCTTTTACAAGCTGGTGAACACTGACAAATTATTTCCCCCACAGAACTGTGACCACACATTCCCAGACAGTATAAATATATGGTCGAACTAACATTAATACACATCACTATTTTATTAATTACATAATAAAATGAATTATCAAAAATCCAAATATTAAGTTACACAGCTGAAAAGGCATATAAAATATTAGCTGTCTGCTCAATTTATTAGCAGAAACCTACTTCTTTTTTTTGCAAGAGAAGATGGGAAGGAAAAAATCATACTTCATAAAAAATAAGTTGGTAAAAAATTTCAGAATGTATGAAAACAAATACAAAAATTTCAGAATTTTAATGATTAAGAATTGTTTTAGCTACAACAAAGCATCTCTACCTTTACCTTTAAAATATTTACTAAAGAGCATATTCTACTGTTCCACATAAGACAAAGGCAATATTTTACTGAAAATACACAATAGCCCCCACCTGTTCTTTTCTCAGGCCCTCTTTGTGGGGGGGCTCTGCCTGATGAGCCCCCCCACCATCTGCCATGGATGAGAATAAGTCTACCAAGACATGATCTGCTTGGGGAGGAAAGGTAGTCAATCTCTCAAAGGAGAAGGACCAGGAACCTTTTTCCTCAATGGATTTCTATTGGGTTTGATTTGCATAGGAATACAGGAAATATATGTAAAGCTCATCAGTTATTGTCAGGCAGTAATGATCAAATGATAGATAACATTCAAAGAACTATAAGGGCTTATTTTGAGTCAGGGTCAGATAGTTAAAGGGCCATAAAACTTCAGGGAAACACTCATTTCATGCTTGAACCCTTATCATTTAAATTGAGGGTATTCTTTAGCAAAGCAGGTTCCACAGGACCTTATGCATTCTTTCTTAGGCCTGATTGCCCCAGGGAACCTGCCCTTACCAGCACAGGGCTGTACCCACCTCCAGCATTGTTTCAGGCTTAAGGCATTGTTTCAGGCTTAAGTCAGGCAGGGGAAGTAAGGCAGCCAAGAGATTAGGAGACTTCTTGCAGACAGAATGAGGACTCAGGCTATGTCAAAGCCAAGGGGCCAGGGTCCATCACCCACTTTTGCTATAGCTCCCCAAGACCTTCCCTGAGGGCCCCTTCATGACCATGCCTGTCTTAGGACATCCCTCCTTTGAGGAATCTTATCCATCATTGGCTGACCAGTCATCCACCCAGGGCCATGCAGGGTGAAGTAAAAGGCAGCAGAGGTGGCACCCCTACCAGGAAGATAAGCTTAGTCTCTTTAGTGGCTTATGGTCCCAAGGTCTCTTTACTCAGCCTTAGTCTGGGAGGGTTAAAGCTTCTGAAACCAGGCAGGGCAGTTCCCAACACCTCCCTATAAGTTGATCCTCAGGCACAAACAATATTAACTGTAGGGCTTTTGGTCTAGATACATTAAAGACATGTGCTTCTGTACAATGTAGATTTTCAAAATGGAGGCTTTCCATAACAGCACAAAATGAGATTTATAGAAAGATATTAATTAATCATTAAGACTTGGTATAAAAATAAAAAAAAAGTTGAGCAAACCTGATGTATACTTGTATGAATGTGGGATATGTAAGCATAAATTGAGCAGGGAAATAACCATATAGGCCCTACTTTCTATGTTTGAAATGACTGAAGGGGTAAACCACATGAGGTCCAGAGTGTGTAGAGTTCCTGGGATTTTAGTTCTGTATGATACTAAAAATATACAAGTATTGTGCTGGACATTTTCACAACTAATATTTCTAAATTTCATATATATTGCTAAGATTCTGGCATGGGAATAGATTTAAAGATATTACTCAATACTTCATGACTTCAGGAAAAGTCAATTGGTACAAATGATAAGCATATTTTAAAGCTGAACAGTAAGAATCTTTTGTTAAATGTCCAAATTGGTTCATTGGAACCCAAACATAGAGGTTGCAATTCTGTGAAGCTAATGGCCTGGTAAAGTTGCTTTCAATAATCCTGTGGAAGCTTCATTAGGTTTATCCACCAAGCCAACATGTTAGCTAATGTGCATGACAAATTAGGTCCTATCTCAAGTTTCACTTCTGAGGCAATGGCATCAGGCACCTGCTTTTTTGAATGCAACAGTTGTTTCTATGACCATTGGAATCTTTGAAGCACAGCCACATTTTAGGATGCTATTTCTCTAAATACAAACGTTGCTTTCTGTTACAAGTTCCATGCCACTTTTGTCTTATGAACTGTACTACATCTTTGTATTTCATTCCACCTTCAATTAATGCTAGGGCAACAAGCACCATTGCTCCCCCAAGTCTTGCAACGCAGTGAACAGAAATAAAATAACCAGGTTCTTCATGGAACTGAATTTTTACAAGACAATCAGTCATCAACAATCTGGTTGGATGGTGGTGCATCATCATAGAAAGGCCAATCAAAAACATGGATATTTTCTTTCTCCACAAGAGTAGTGTCATAAGTTGCTTCACATACTCTTACTATTGTGGTAACTTTGTACTTTTTAAGTTCCTATATAAATTTGTTTAAGGTCTCATTGGTTGGATTGTGTGTAACAAGAAATCTCATGTTCTTGTATGTGACTTCCACAGGAGTTGGGCTGTTTATTCGAGCCACGTTAATTTAGTTAAAAAAAAACCATTCAATGGCGTTACAGAAGAATTTAAAAATTAAATACAGAAATGATACAAAGAAACTGAGTCTTCTTCAATATACTCTACTTGAAATTAGTGCATTGGTTATGAAGTTGGGAGTAATGGGAAATGAAATGAACCTCCTAACAAGAAGCAGCAATTCTTCAATTCAGTAGGACTGAGGCAATAGAGAGGAATTGCACTGAGGTTTACCCATCCAGGTCAGAACTCTTGTAAAATGTTCTGCAGGTCTCAGTTGAACACTTTCATGTCCAGGTTAACCACTCTTATGGGGGCTTCTTAGTGGAGTAGTAATGAATTTCTACAGTTCACTTGCCTGCATTGAGGTCGTGTTGTGCTTGGCAGTAATCTCCACTACTTTTCAGAAACTCCATAAATGTGTGTCCAAGACCACCACAGAACTTAGGAATATGTTTACTCATTGAAGATTGTGGCCTAATCCTAAAGCTGGTCCTGAGGCAGAGGCAACACAGATGGCAGAGGTGGCTGAGGCTGCAGGGCAGGGGGCAGTGGCAGTTGTGGCAGAGCTGCAAAAGCTTTGTAGACAGCAGCAGGGCCACCAGAGTTTACCACGCCAACCTCATACCACATTAAAAAATTAACCCAAAATGAATCAAGGACTTAAATGTAAAATGCAGAACTTCAAAATTTTTAGGAAAAAAAAGAGAAAAAGTAACCTAGACTTCATCAAAATTATAAACTGTTGCCCTGGCTGGTGTGGCTCAGTGGATTGAGTTCCAGTCGCTGGTTGATTCCCAGTCAGGGCACATGCCTGTGTTGCAGGCCAGGTCCCCACTAGGGGGTGCACAAGAGGCAACCACACATTGATGTTTCTCTCCCTCTCTTTCTCCTTTACCCTCTCTCTAAAAATAAATAAATAAAATCTAAAAAACGACTAGAAACAGTTGCTCTCCAAAACCCCCCTTGTAAGATCCTGCAATGACAAGCTAGAGAATGTCAGATTTTGCAAACAACATATGAGATAAATGATTATTACCTAGAATACACAGGGTCTGGCACAAATAATGCTCCTTTTTTATTATAAAGTCTTTTATTACAAAATCACATGCTTGTAACATAAAAATATCACACTCACACGCACAATATGACATTTTAGGTAAAATGTTCAAAATAAAACTATAAATTATTACACCTATATTTTTACCCTACCAATCACATTCCAGCAGGCATTACTTCTGCTGGACCCTGTATAATGAAATCACAAAACTCAGCAGTGTACAAAAAATAATTTGACCTCTGATTTTCAATACAGAATATAAGGAGCTTACAATTTACCCCTTCATTCTGTTGACTTAAGAACCTGTAGAAAACATTTATGAGTTTATTTGAGTCAAACTGACAACAATGCTGGGAGGCAACATCTCAATGCTAAGAAGAATAATAGTTGTACACTCTCTTTTATACAGTAAGAATTGAGGAGAGAACAGTAAGGAAGAGTGCATGGAGGTTGGAGAAAGCAAGGTGGGGACTGGATTACAGGGTAATTATCCACATTATGTACTCTCTTGAGGTTTGTTAAGCTTCAGAGGGGTATGAGGAAAGAAGTATTTCAAAAGCGTGTTAACCTAGATGCACAAGAAAAGTGGGCAAGGTCTGGTTAAAAAACATTTATTAAAGAAGTTATTGGTGCATTGACTACCCACCATGACTTGCCCAGTTAGTAATTATCAGATCACCCTGAAAAGTTACTTTCTGTCACTACACTTGTAAATACCGCTTCTATCACTTATAATTTTAACAAGTGAAAAAATGAACAAACTGAAAAATCAACAACTCTTTTCAGATCCATTAGAGAACGAGGTCATAGGGCAAATTGTGGCCTCCAAATGTGAAAAGACAGACAGGAGGATGCAAAAATCGCATCACATGGGGCAGAAAATCATGAGTACAATCTCCACAGAAACTAGTACAGTGTAGAACCTGAACTGTAACTGACAAATTTCTGGAGGCGTAGTTTAGACAAGTTTACATTAAAAAGCTCAGGGGCCCTCAAGCACGGTGGGGGGCTTCAAACTTTTGTCAGTTTTACCTCCAGGAGCTCTACCAGGTCTTTACAGTGAATATCAGAGGAAAAGTCCCCTGTGCTTCCAGAAAACAACCATTTAGAAATACACCAGATCATTCTGTTTTTCTGAACAAGGTCTGCCCTGCAGATAAACTATTTAGTAGAGCTTAACCTGATGAAATTTTATCAAAGACTAAGCTATCTGGGTGGGAGGGAAATACCTACCTTTTGCCAGCTATAGCCTTTCATGTAGGAGAAGGGAAATGCTCAACTATAGCCCCCTGTAGCCACCATGTCGCTGAAAGGGCAGGTGAAACTGAGAAAAAAATGTGATGTTTATAGCCCAAAGGCACTAGCTTACTAAAAGACTGAGACCTAATAGTAAGACTGTAGGACACTTCCCTCCCCCACCATATTACTAAAGGGCTTTTTATTCAGTACATTCTGTTCACCTTTCCACCAACAATCACGAGGCACCATAAAAGGCAAAAACAGTTTGAGGAGATGGAAAAAGCATCAGTACCACTCACATATAGCAGGAATGTTGGAATTATTAGGCTAGAAATATTTTAAAAACTATGATTAACATGCTATGGGATTTAATGAAAAAAGTAGGTAACATTTAAGAAGAAATAGACAATGTGAACAGAGAGGTGAAAACTCTAAAATAAAAAGTAAATGCTAGAGATCAAAAACACTAACAAAGATGAATAATGCCTTTGATGGACTCATTAGTCGACTAGTCATGGTTCAAAAAAAGAATATATGAGCTTGAGGATATGACAATAAACACATCCAAAACCAAAAATCAAAAAGAAAACAAGCAAAAAATATACAGTTCAAGAACTTCAGGACAACTATAAGATATAACATATGCCTACTAGGAATACCAGAAGAAGAAAGAGAAAGGAACAGAAGAAATATTTCAAGCATGCTATTGACTGAATGTTTATGTTCTCCCAAAGTTTCCATGTTGAAACCTAACTCACAAGGTCATGCTATTAAGAGGTAAGACCTTTGACATAATGATTAATAGTTCTTTCAGCCTTCCCCAAAGGGACCTACAGCCTCCTGCAGGGTAACTGCACACTGGGGAAAATGAAATAATCAGACCTTTCAGTTTAGACTGCTGAACACAAGCTCTGAGCTAACATTGATTCCA
This sequence comes from Tonatia bakeri, assembly GCA_004024845.1. NCBI lineage: Eukaryota > Metazoa > Chordata > Mammalia > Chiroptera > Phyllostomidae > Tonatia > Tonatia bakeri. The sequence goes on from PVIA01007054.1 coordinate 11,920, forward strand.
GGAGACCCAAATCATCACTCTAGCCCACCAGTCAGCATAGAGACTTATGGGGGTCAAGTTATCAACAGAGTTTTAGCAGGATCAGTTTCTCAGTGGGGCCAATGGGTCTCGAACCCACCTTGTGGTTATTTTCTTAATTAAGAATGCCTAATTATAAAAGTCATGCTCAATATGTTCAAGCTGAGGCAAAACAAAAAAATAGAATGCATAATTGGAATAGATATATTTAACATCAGACAGAATCTCTACATTGTTTTTGGACCTGTGAAGTGGGATTATTATAATGGGAAAGGTCAAGTGGAGACAATTACAACTGCCTCTATCTAGAAAAATACTAAATCAAAAAACATTCTTGCATTCCTGGAGGAATTGCAGAGACTACTGTCATCGTTAAGGACTTGAAAGAGATAGGGGTGGTGCATTTTCCACTACATCCCCATTTAATGGCCTATTTGGCCTGGGAATAACACTGATGGATCTTGGAAGATGACAGTGGATTATTATAAGCTTAACCAGGTGATAACTCTAACTGCAGCTTCTATACTAGATGTTGCTTCATTGCTTGAGCAAGTTAATATCTCTGGTACATTGTATTCGGTTATTGATCTGCCAAGTGGTTTTTCTCCATTCTTGTCCTTAAGGCCCACCAAAACATCATGTGACATTAGAAAATTATAAATTAAAGCAAAAGCAAGTCATCACCACACGTATATTAGAACAGCCAAAACCCCAAACACTGACAATGCCAAATGCTGATGAGGATGTGAAGCAACAGGAACTCTCTTTCTTTGTTGGGAATGCAAAATGATGCAGACACACTTCAAGATATTTTGCTGGTTTCTTACAAAACTAAACATAATCTTACCATATGATCCAGAAGTTGTGCTCCTTGATATTCTCTCAAATGAGTAGAACACTTATGTCAACACCTTAACCTATGCGTGGATGTTTACAGCAGCTTTATTCACAATTTTCAAAACTTGTAAGCAATCGACGTATTATTCTTCAGTCAGTTAGTGGATAAACGAATTGTGGTATATTCAGACATTGAAATATTATTCAGTGATAAAAAGAAATGAACTCTTAAGGCACGAAAAAGCTTCTTTTTACTTCTTGCACATTAGTGAAAGAAGTAAATCTGGCAAGGCTATTTATTTTAACTCCACCTATATGACATTCTGGAAATGGCAACACTATGGAGACTGTAAAAAGATCAGTGGTTGCCAGGGGTTGGGTAAGAGGGGTGAATAGGCAGAGCACAGAGAATTTTTAGGACAGTGAAAATACTCTATATGATACTACAATGGTGGATATATTTCATTATACATTTGTTCAAACCCATACAATGTACAACACCAAGAATGAAGTCTAATGTAAAATATGTACTTTAGCGTTAATGAATTATGTCAATGTAGCTTCATTGATTTTTAGCACATTTAGCACTATGGTGGGGGATATCACTATTGAGCAAAGTTGTGCATGTGTATGAATGTATATTAAAACTCTTGATAGTTTTCACTCAATTTTGTGGTGAACCTAAAACTTTCTTTAAAAATAGAATATATTAATTCAAAGAAATCCAAACAATCCAATCAGATAATGGAAGAATATATAAGCAGATGTCTCACCAAACAGGATACACAAGTGACATGTAAACACATGAGAAATATATAACATCATTAGCTCTGAGGGAGATAAAAATTAAAGCCACACTGAGGTATCAGAATGACTAAAATTTAAAAAAAAGTGACAACACCAAATGTTGACAAAGAAGATGAATAAACTAAAACATTTATATATAGCTGGTAGGAATGTATAATGGTAAAGTTGCTACACAAAACATTTTAGCATTTTCCTAAAAAATCTTAAGCAACCATCATAAGACCTAGAAATTACCTGCAGCAATTATCCTCTCGAAAGAAAAATGTATATTCACAAAAGAACCTACACAGCAATGTTTATCAAAGCTTTCTTCATAGTAACCCCAAAATGAAAACGACCCAAATTCCCTTAAACAAGTAAATATTTAAACAAACAAAAATTTATACTTTTGAATACTACTCAGCAATAAAAAAGGAATATTGATACATGCAGCAACCTGAATAGACCACCAGAGAATTAGGGTGAGTGAAAAAAGCCATTTCCAAAGCTTACAAATCATATTATTCTGTTTATATAATATTCTTTAAATGACAAAACTCTAGAAAAAAAGAATTAATTAATATTTGTTAGGGGCTAATTAGACAGTGACCACAGAGGGTGTGTGATGCATCTATGAAAGAACAACATGAGTTCTTATGGTGATGAATTTTCTGTATTTCACTGTATCAATATTAATATCCTGGTCGTGATGTTATAGTATAGTTTTGCTAGATGCTACCATTGGAGGATCTGGATAAAGGATGTAGGAAATTTTTCTGTATTATGTATTACAACTGCTTGTGAGTGGAATATTATCTCAAAATAAAAATAAAGGAGGTCAAATACATGGTGATAAAAGGACATAACTGAGGGTGGTGAACACAATGCAATATATAGATGATGTATTATAGAGTTGTACACTTGACACCTACATACTCTTATTAACCAATGTCACATATATGATATTAGTAAAGAAACTCAGATTCTCATCAAGTGATGAATGGATAAACACAGTGTGACATATTCACATAACAGAATATTATTCAACCATAAAAATAAATATTGATATATGCCTTAACACAAATGAACCATGAAAACAATATGCTAAGTGAAAGAAGCCAGTCACAAACTACCTTATACTGTATGATTGCATTTATGTGAAATATCCAGAATAGGCAAATCCATAGTGACAGAAAAGGGATTAGTGGTTGCCAGGGGTTTGGAGGAATGGAGTGTTGCTGTTTAATAAGTTTAAAACTTCCTTTTGCAGTGATGAAAACTTTCTGGAACTAGATGGTGCTGATGGTTGCACAACATTGTGAATAATACTTGACACCATTGAATTGTTCACTTAAAATGGTAAATTTTATAGTACATGTATTTCATACCATGGTTAAAAAAATGTAGTAGAAAGTGAGACATTAATACATTAAAATATTTATTTTGGGGTGAGTCAATTATAAAGAATTTTTATTTTCTACTTTCTATAAAGTACTCTTGTACTTTATAAATATTTTAAATAAACACGTGTCACTTTTGTCATCCTAAAAATTTATAGGAAGAAATAGTAAAGTATACACTTTAATTCCTAAACCTAAAATTCAAGGAAAGTTAGAGTTAATGGAGTAGAAGGAAGAAAAGGGATTTAAAACATTTTTTTTATAATGGGGGTTGGCTTTAGCTCAATTGGTTACTTTGTCATGGCAGACACTGAAAACATTTTTTATAGTGCAAAATGACAAACAAGAACACAAATTATATAGTATAGTGTAATTAATCTTCACTTAATAACTATCCAGCTTCAATATTCATCAACTCATGAACAATTTTATTTTATTTATATCCCACCTATTAGAAAGGATTAGTAAAAATTGCTGTGGCTGAGTGAAAAGAGTGTGGGCTCTAAAGTGGGACATACCCATATTTTCATCTCAGCTCTGGGAGTCTAGAAACTTGGGTTTGAATCCTAGTTCTCTTGACTGATCAGCAGGGACCTTAGGCTGGTTGCATAATCTCAGTCTCCTGGTCTGTCAAAAATGGTAATCAAAGTGTTTCTAAGTCATAAATGAAATGACATGTGGAAAAAGAAGCATAAATATATATCATACAGGTTATTGAATTGCATTGGCTATCTACTTTTTCTTTTACAACCTGACCATAAGTTAGACAAGCAGAAACCTGGATTTTTAAAAATTAAACTTATCCACATAAGAATTTATCAACATACATTTGGACCCATGTCACAGATGGCCAGAAACATTCTTAGTTTGCTCCTATGGTAAGCCAAAATTATTATTAGAGTTTTCCTACATTTTCCAAGAATTATGGTTTTGAATTACAAATATCTTTTGACTTCTGCATTCTATTTTATTTACATCGTAAATTTATACAAGTATTTAAAGACTGATGAAGTGCATGTTTTGGTTTCTGCAAGAATTATCTAGACAAAACAGATGCTGTAAAGGTAAGAGCACATAAACTTTTTAAAGATGCTTTAGTTCTATCTTACCATCAATTTATATAGTTTTTGAATTATTACTTTAGGACTAATTACCTATTAACCTTGATAACAGAAATGTTTACATAAAGACTGCAAGTAAATTATTTCAAATGCCTCATGTGAAAATAATAATGATAATGCTAGTTTTTATTTCTGCTTATATTTTAGGCACAAAAATATACTCAGAATGGCAAACTGTTAGTGTTTGATCCAAAGGGTTAAATGGTTTATTACTTAAAATGAATGTTTTAACACCATTTTTGTCCTAAATACGAAGAAGATAGTGTCCTAGGGTGGTTGAGTGTGGTTGAAAGACTTACCAGTTAAATCCTTTATTATGTTGTCTGTCATTCCAAAATGCCTAAATATTTGCTACTTAGGAATTTCTGTTATAAACACCACTACTGATAAAATACTAAGTCTTTTTCTCTTCTCTTTCAGACAAAGTGATGATTGAACCAAATGAAACAATGTCAGAGTAAGAAAATGTCTCTGGTTGTGCAACTGATCTATCAGATGTCTTTTGAGCAATTAGAACTAGATAATGCAATAATTTCTCACTACTCACCACTTATATAGGAAATCTTGAAGTTTAAGAAAATGATATTTGATAAATGACTCTGAATAGTTGCAGCAATTTTGAGAAAGACCAAAATAGGAGGGATCACAATAGGAGGATATATAACTATATTACAAGGCCATGGTAATCAAAACTGTCTGGTACTGACATAGGAACAGACTCAGATCAATGGAACAGAATTGAAAGCCCAGAAATAAACCCATATCTCTATGGTCAATTAATATCTGACAAAAGGGGCAGAAGCATAAAATGCAGTAAAAATAGCCTCTTCAACAACTAGTGTTGGGACATCTGGAAAGTTACATGCAAAAAAATGAAACTCAACCACGAACTTACACCATACACAAAAATAAACTCAAGATGGATAAAAGACTTAAATATAAGTCATGGCATCATAAAAGTGCTAGAGGAGAACATAGGCAGGAAAATCTCAAACATTCCACACAGCAATATTTTCAGCAATATCTCCCCTAGAGCAAGGTACATAAAGGAAAGAATAAACAAATGTGATTTCATCAAAATAAAAAGCTTCTGCATGGCTAAATAAAACATTATCAAAATGAAAAGGATACCAAACACATGGGAAAATATATTTGCCAATGATATCTCAGACAAGGGTCTGATATCCAACATATATAAAGAACTCACAGGATGCCACACCAGGAAGACAAATAATCCAATTAGAAAATAGGCAAAGGACCTGAAAAGATACTTCTCCAAGGAGGACACACAGAGGGTCCAGAGACATATGAAAGGATGCTCAACATCACTAGCTATCAGAGAGATGCAAATTAAAACCACAAAGAGTTACCACTTCACACCGGTGAAAATGGACATCATAAAAACATCAACAAACAACAAATGCTGGTGAGGATGTGGAGAAAAGGGAACCCCAGTACACTGTTGGTGGAAATGCAGACTGGTGCAGCCACTGTGGAAAACGGTATGGAATTTCCTCAGAAAACTAAAAATGAATCTGCCTTTTGACCCAGCAGTTCCACTGCTGGGATTATAGTCCAAGAATCCTGTAACACCAATTCAAAAGAACCTATAAGCCCCAATGTTCACAGAGGCACAATTTACAATAGCCAAGTGAAGGAAGCAACCTAGGTGCCCATCAGCAAATGAGGAGATCAAAAAACTTTGGTATATTTACACAATGGAATACTATGCAGCAGAAAGAAAGAAGAAGCTCCTACCTTTCATGACAGCATGGATGGAACTGGACAGCATTGTGCTAAGTGAAGTAAGTCAGGTGGTGAAAGACAAATACCATATGATCTGACCTATAAGTGGAACCTAATCAACAAAACAAGTGAGCAAATCATAACCAGAGACATTGAGATACAGAACAAACTGACAGTAACCAGAGAAGAGATGGGTGGGGATAACATGGGGAAAAGTGGGAAGGGTTGTCAAGGAACATGTATAAAAGACACATGGACAAAGCCAAACGGGTAGGATAGAGGGTGGGAGGTGGGGATGCCTTGAGTGGGGGAGAGTGATGGGGGTAAAATAGAGACAACTGTACTTGAACAACAATCAGAGAGAGAGAGAGAGAGGAGGAAGTCATGAGAATGGAAATTAATGTAGACATCTGACCAAGGCAGAGGTGTAGGTAGACACACTGTGCCTCCTTGCACAACCAAAATAAGGACAACAACAATTTGGAAACAAAAAACAAACACTACTAACAGAAAATTGAACTGTATGGAAGTCCCAACAACCAAGGAGTTAAAGTAGACACATTCATCTAGACCGGTAGGAGGGGCAGAGTGGAATGGCCAGGCAGAAAGGGGTCATGGCAAAGTTGTGGCTGGTGGATCCCTGGAGCCCAAGGTAGCAGCTGGCAGACTCAGTGAAATGGCAGATTGTGGAGGTGTGTGGCACACAATGCGCTGGCAGACCAGGCGGTCCCACATTTGTGCACAGATAAACCAGGAGAAACTGGGGAGCGAGACAGACTATGTAACCCAGGTTCCCAGCGCAAGGAAATAAAGCTTCAAAACAGCAATTGAAAACACCTGTGGGGGTTGAGGCGGCAGGGGGAGAAACTCCAAGCCTCACAGGAGAGTTCACTGGAGAGAGCCACAGGGTCCTAGAATGTACACAAACTCACCCACAGAGGAATCAGCACCAGAAGGGCCCAATTTGCATGGGGGAAATGGGGGAAGTGATTGAAATCCAGCAGAAAGTGGAGCAAGTGCCATTGTTCCCTCTTGAACCCCTGCCATACATACAGTGTCACAAACCAGTGACTGGGTTGCCCCACCTGGGTGAACACCTAAGGCTTCCCCCTCATATGTAACAGGCATGTCAAAACAAAAAAATAATGACCCAAACAAAAGAACAGATCAAAGCTCCAGAAAAAATACAACTAAGTGACAAAGAGATAGCCAACCTATCAGATGCACAGTTCAAAACGATGGTAATTAGGATGCTCACAGAACTGGTTGGAATTGGTTGCAAATTAGATGAAAAAAAAAAGAAGGCTATGGTAAGTGAAATAAAGGAAAATGTACAGGGAACCAATAATGATGGGAAGAAAATTGGGACTCAAATCAATGGAATGGGCCAGAAGGAAGAAAGAAACATCCAATCAGAAAAGAATGAGAAAATAAGAATTCAAAAAAATGAGGAGAGGGTTAGGAACCTCCAGAACATCTTTAAATGTTCCAACATCCGAATTACAGGGGTACCAGAAGGAGGAGAAGAAGAGCAACAAGTGGAAAAGTTATTTGAACAAATAATAAAGGAGAACTTCCCCATTCTGGCAAAGGAAATAGACTTCCAGGAAGTCTAGGAAGCCCAGAGAGCCCCAAAGAAGTTGGACCCAAGGAGAAACACACCAAGGCACATCATAATTACCTTAGCCAAGATTAAAGATAAGGAGAGAATCTTAAGAGTAGCAAGACAAAAAGGGGAGAGTTACCTACAAAGGAGTTCCCATAAGACTGTCAGCTGATTTATCAAAAGACACCTTGCAGGCAAGAAGGGCTGGAAAGAAGTATTCCAAGTCATGAAAGGCAAGGACTTACATCCAAGATTGCTCTATCCAAGAAAGCTTTCATTTAGAATGGAAGGGCAGATAAAGTGCTTCTCAGATAAGGTCAAGGACTTCATCATCACCAAGCCCTAAGGTTAAAGGACTTCATCATCACCAAGCCCTCATTATATGAAATGTTAAAGGGACTTATGTAAGAAAAACAAGATAAAAATAACATGCACAGTAAAAGGACAGCAAACTCACAATTATTAACAACCACACCTAAAACAAAAACAAAAACACACCAAGCAAACAACTAGAACAGGAGCAGAACCACAGAAATGGAGATCACATGGAGGGCTAGCAACAGGGGAGTGGGAGGAGTAGAAAGGTGGAAAAAGTACAGAGAATATGTAGCATAGATGGCAGTTAGAAAACAGGCATTGGGAGTGTAAGAATAGTATGGGAAATGTAGAAGCTAAAGAACTAAGTATGATACATGGACATGAACTAAATGGGGGAATGTGGGTGGGAGAGGGTGTGCAGGGTGGAGGGGAGTGAAGGGGGAAAAATGCGACAACTGTAATAGCATAATCAATAAAATATATTAAAAAAATTAATGTAGAACCTTGGGAGACTAAAGAATAGCCAGTAAATGTAGGAGAGAAGGCAGGGGAGAGGAGCATCTCAGATACCAACTAAAAATGGTATTTAAGAAGAAAGATGTGATCAGCTATGTCAAATGATACTTTATTTATCAAATAATTGTTTACTGATAGCTCACTCTTTTAAACATTATTCTGGGTGTTTGGGATTCGAAGCTGAAGAAAGTATGGTTCTTGTTCTGGAGAAGCTTACAGTCCTGTGCAGCACATGGCCAGGTAAGCAGACCATGGTGATATAATGTGGTCAGTGCTAAAACAGTTGCATGCACAATGTACTATGGGAACATGTACCTTCTCTATATGTAACTTTCTTCTTAAACACTTAGATGCAAGTGATTGGCAAAAGGTCTTTTATGTTAGCATAGTGCATTGGTTGATCACTGCCAGAGATGTACTGAATGACATTCCAGGTTTTATTTCCTAAGAGGTGAGTTATGTATAAGCCAAATCTCTTGGGAGATATTTTCAGAATAGGCAAGTTATTGTTATAGTCATGAAAGCAATTGGTATTCATACTGTTCTACTTCTTATTCAAACTAGAATTATACATTGAGGAAAAAGAGTAAAAATATATACTGATCTATATATATGGAAGCATCAGACAAATGTTCTTTATCTATAGTAATGGGGTTCCTTAAGGACACTTTCAGGAGGATGTAGGAACAGACCAGCAGAATTAGCAATGTACGCAACTGTGAATGGAGGCTGTTTGCTTAAGCAACTTGACTGTTTTGATTTAGTTCACTAAAATTATCAATTCAGTTAAGAAATAATAATTTTCTGGGGGTGGGTGGGCTTGATTGGGAGTAAAGGGGAGAAAACTGTACTTGAATAATGATTAAAATTAAAAAAAGAAATAATAATTTTCTGGACTTTGTTTACTTGTCTGTAGACAAAACAACCACATAATTGCCTTGGTGGATTGGTTAATTTTAATGCCACTTCTCCTGGCCTTCAGGTCACAGTACATACTACTTAGTGTGACACACAAAATGTTTCATAGAGGAAGAGAGCAGAGGAGTTCAAATTACATACTCTAGTCTCAGTTGGCTCCTGTTTGAATCCTGGTTCCACTGTTCCCTAGCTTGGTGATCATGCGCCAGTGTCCTCATCATAAAATGGGCATAATGATAGACTGTGACTTGGGTGTTATTGTAAGCATTAAATATTTTATTCTGTGCAAGGTCCTTAGAAAGTTGTCTAGAACATGGTGAATGCCATATAAGTATTTGCTATTATTATCTGGATCAACTCCACTGGTCAGGTCTCACCACCTGCCACTTGCAAACATGGAACCTCCCTCCCAGACAACCAAAGCTGCTCAGAGTACAGTAGAGAGAGAAAAAGTAGCCAGAAGTCTGGCGTCAGGATCCAAGCCACAGCTGATAGTGCCAGAGGAGTTAGAGTGAACCAGACTCACTCAGATTATAGTTTGAAAGTTGGACTGACAGTATTTTTTTAATGTGTACATAGGGTGAGGAAAACAGAAGTGGAAAAAAGACCTAGATTTTTAGCTGGAGCAATTAGATAGAAGCAGCTTACAAGAGGACCATGTATTCTGTTTAGGACATGTTATGGGTTCTGAGAATCTCCAAGTGGACACATCAGGTATGCAGTTAGATAATGCAGCTGGAGTTCAGGGAGAAGTCAGAGCTGCAGATATAAATTTGAGAATTATTATTACACAGATAATATCTACAGTGCAAAGCCATGGGAGTACTTGATCTCAACTAGGGGATAATAACGTGTCTTGAGAGCTTGTTTGGAGGTTCTAGCAGGGGAGCACAGCTACTCGTATACCCTTGACAGAAGACCGGTCCTCTCCTCTAGTTGGGAAGGTCGTCCTCTTCCACCGAGCGCGCAGCTTCGGGAGGGACGCACACGGGTTGGTGAGGGAGGAAGGGGACACCCGCTTAGCCAGCCAGATCAGCCGAATCAACCCTGGCGATCAATAGGGTGACAGATGTCGCAGCCAGATCGCCCTCACATCCAATAATAACATGTATCTTTGAGGACTGTTGTAAGGATTATATGAGAAAGCCATGTAAAGTACTTGGCACAGTTCCTGGCAAGTAGTAAGTGGACCAGAAATTATAAGTATTCTTATTGCTATGATTATTAAGAATAAGTTATTGCTAGTGAGAGTTATGGTAAACTTCTATTACTACTTAGAGATGTGGCCCTAAACCCTTTCCCTATCATGAAACACATAGAATATGATAATGTTTGTTCAACACATGAACACTAACTTCACTGCTCTGCTACCCTGAGGGATGTGGATACCAATTCTCATTCCAATACTGTATCACATCACATGGTTGGAAAGTTCAAGCCTTAATACTTAAAGAATGGTGTATGGACCAGAAGCAAGGGCATCAACTGGAAGCGTGTTTTCTAACGCAGAATCTCTGGCCCACAGAATGTGAATCTGCATTTTTACAAGCTTCCCTGGTGAATCCTATGTAGCTTTAAGTTTGAGAAACACTGATTTATAAGGTTGTTGTGCAAATCTTAAAAGTGATACACACACACACAATAGTCAAATTTGAGACAATTGTTGTTTCTTTCCTCCATGCTTTCCATACAATGTTTATATTGTGTATGTGATGGTCACATGGATAAATTTGTAATAGGGTTGTTTTCACTTTGAAGGACTGCTCAGTAGTGTGTGAAAAGCTCTGGGGTTTATTGTTTGCTTAATTAAGTGTTTTCCATTTTACAAGGGTACTTTTATACCCACATTGTAGCCATGTCTATACATGATGACTGGCCTGGGACCACTGCTTACCCTTGCAGCTGTGACAGTTTATCTTAGTGCTGGAGTTCATGGTGGAAACCTGACACTTCACTTGGAGCTGCATTGATGGCTGCTGCTGAATTGAGCTAATTCCATTTGGCCTGAGATAATGGCTCTGAAACACATTGAAGAAATTAAGTAATATTTATTAAATTTGGTTTACATAGAGGGAAATGTGGCTAATTCAGACCTTGACAAAAACTCATTTTCCTCCAGATCAAAATTTTATCTTAGATAACCCAGTTTATCTTATCATTCAAAATTTTCATTTGTCCCATATACATATTATCAAGGGCTATACTAACTTGTGAGAAAAATGACTCATTTGTATTTTTGATGTTAATATGTTTTAAAATTAAGCTAATGATTTCAATTAACATTCTATGATTTATTCCATCTAGAAATGCCCAAATTTCCTTTCCTAGTAAGTGGGATTCTGAGGGTCTCATTCAATCCTGAGTAAGTCTGGTCTGACTCACCACAGTACATATTGAGTCAAGAAAATTCTCCCACTAGACATTCCAAAAACAAAAGAAGTGGGTGAGGAACCAAAGAGAAAGATGAGAAGAAATGTTGGCCCAGAAGGAGATTCAGTACCTGGATAGAAGTTTCCTTCCTCTTCTTCAACTAAAAACAGCCTGAGAGGCAAGTAGGAAAGGAATCTGTTGTTGGACAGAGCTTGGAGACATCCTTATGTATTCAATCTTAGAAAAAAATAGTTTATACAGCGTTGCCTATATGTGGTCAAAGAGTTTTCAGAGAAGGTAGGTGCTTGCATAAAGTAGGACTAGTGCATCTTTGCATTCAGTCACCCTGCAGTTCAATCTGTGAGTTACATACTCTTATTGCTGTTTGCCTATAATGCTTATGGCAATATGGCCCATCAACATTTTGAAGGACCATGGGCTGCGTAGAAAAGAAACAGGGAATTATGTATTCAGTCCTTGTCATGTTGATATATTCAGGTGGAATGCAGGGACAAAACTTTCCCAGTGGCAACAGTTGATGAAGGAGGCTCACCGAGCAGAGGAGATTTAGCAGAAGAGGACTCTGGACATAGGGGAAGCCAGCCACCAGTTTATGAAGTGACTGTGGACAAGGTCCTACTTCTCTTGGAGCCTCAGTTGGCCTATTTGTTAAAGACTTTGGACTAAATGAACTCAAGGGGCTCTCTTGGCACTGATATTCTATAACCCTAGGCTAGCAATGTCAATCTGAATTTCAGGAAGTGACACATCAAAAATTTCCAAAGATAGCCATAAAATCAAAATCTCAACTGAAGTTATCCTCAGATGTTACTTTTTCAACAATCACTGAAGGGAAAGAAATCCAGGGTACCAAAGTAATAGAATTCTGAATACGGAAATTTTAGGAAAAGAAATACAAGTAAGTCGTTGGTTCCATGCTGTATTTGATGCTTACCCGGAAGCACTCCAGGTTGTGATCAAGAAAAGGCTTGTGGCATGAGGCAATGTATGGAAAGGGTGACTCTTGGCGCTCACTTCACAGAGCTCTGTAGACAACCTTCAGTCACCATGACTAATCAAAAACAAACAGTGGTCACAATCATCAGGAGGGGATAAAACCCCAAGCATTTTGTACATTGTAAGTATATAGGAGGACATAAAAACATATTTTAAGTCATCTGTCAAAATTTCAGGAGAGCAGTTATCATGCTCTTTAATTGGCTACCTTTGCTCACTGCATTTTCAGAGAACACAATGACATGGCAGTGATTTTTTTCACTTTTGCAGAAAGATTGTGTTTCAAGACATCACTCTAATGAAAATTTTCCCCAAATGCTTTTAGAAACCATGTATTTTAATCATCGAGTACATTTTCATTCTGATTAATATTCATGCAAGTGAGAAATCATAAAAACAACAAGCTACAAGTGCCAATGGCATGGATGGAACAGGAGACTATTATGCTAAGTGAAATAAGCCAGGCAGTGAAAGAAAAATACCATATGATCTTACCTATAAGTGGAACCTGATCAAAATAAATAAGCACCATGGCTGGTGTAGCTCAGTGGACTGAGTGCAGGCCTGCAGTCCAAAGAGTTGCAGGTTCGATTTTTAGTCAGCACACATGCTTGGGTTGTGGGCCAGGTCTCCAGTAAGGGGTGCACAAGAAGTAACCATACATTGATGTTTCTCTCCCTCTCATCCTCCTTCCCTTCCCTTCTCTCTAAAAATAAATAAATAAAATATTAAAAAAAACAAACAAGCAATAGAACTAGAGACATTGAAACAAAGAACAAGCTGACAGTAACCAGAGGGGAGGGGGTAACGGGGGAAACAAGGGCAAGGGTCATCAAGGAACATGTAGAAAGGCCCCATGGACAAAGCCAAAGAGGGGTGGAATAGAGGGTGGGAGGTGGGATGGGTGGGGAAGGGGAAAGTGATGGTGGTGGGGAAATTGAGACAACTGTACTCGAACAACAATAAAAGAAATTGGATAGAGATAAATGAGTGAAAATGAAATTCTTTTTCAAACAAAATTTAGAGGTAATAGTAAAAAAAGAAATTATAAAAATACAATGTGAAGGTGAGTAACAGTAAAATGGATAAGTTCTACTAAAATGAAATGTAAACACTGAACATGATTCAGTGTTTCATTTCAAGTAGTTAAAATAACATTCACTCAAAATTATGGTAGAAACTATGGAAATCTATCAGCCAAACACCAGGCAAAATTTGAAGTAAATCACATTTTGCTTACACGATCTCAGTTCAAAAAGGTGTTTTGGAACTCAGGGAAAAGCTACACCATGAGCAATTTTTATGTTGTTCTTCTCAAAATTCTTTACTCTGATGTAGGTGATATGAATAGACCTAATTTTGTGCTTGAAATTGGAGGATCTGTGTTTGTGTACCTTCTTGCCACTACTCCTGGCTGTGTGACCTATGGAAAATCACTAAACTTCTCAGATCTTCCATTTCCTCAGCCATAAAAGAGATGATTTATTCTCATAAGACAGTTAGTCAAATAAGATATAATGATATGGTATAATAAACAATCTTTTTACACAGTAGAACACAATTAAACCATGACAAAGTGAATCTGTTACCTAAAACTGCATGCCATATCACTCTAAAATTTAGTGGTTTAAAATAACAACAGTTTTACTATTTCTCACTGTTTCTGAGCTTCCAAAATTTAGGAAGGACTTAAGTGAACCATTCCTATTTGGGATTTATCACAGAATTTTAGGGCATCTCCATACATTCTCTCCACATGGACTAGCTCAGGCTTCCTCACAGTCTGGCAGCCTCAGGGAAGCTCCTGTTTACTTAACTTTAAGTCATAATCTTAAATTATGACTTAATTTTGGAGTTCATATAGTACTTCTAGTGGTCAAGGCCATCACAAAGGCCCAAATTCAAGGGGAGGAGACATTCAAGATGTCCAAGTCACTTGGTAAAAAGAGCATGTAGAATAGGAGATACTGCTGTAATCATCCTCGGAAAATATGACCTGCTGCATATATTATTAAAACCAAAATTTTCTGTCATTAATGCTGGTCTGATTTAAAAGACACTTTGAAGACCTCCAATGAAACCACTTTCTCAAGACCTCTATCCCACTGATTACTTTAGAATAGCATTAGACTATCCTACAATTCCCATTTAAGTTGCAAAGAAAAATATTTAATACTATATTAAACATTGGCTCTGCAGTCAATAATCTATATGCTTTATAGAAAATATTAGCAAGCCTTAATTTGACATTTTAAAGCCAGGAATATTCCTATTTTACCGAGGAATCTGAGATATAGAGAAATTATGTAACATGCTCAGGTCACAGAAATCCAATTTGGATCAGTCCCTTCTTTTATTACATTTTATGACTTCTCTTTTTAGTAACACAAATAGTTGGCAAACACTTAATGGTAAGTTCCAGGTACACTGAGACACACACACAATCTTCACTCAGGCCTGTGAAGTAGTATTATCTCCATTCTATAATGAGAAAAATGAAGCAAAGATAAATTATGTATCTTGTGCAAGACCAGGCAGCTAGTAAGTGGTGGGGCCTGATTTTGCACTTAGATCTGAATCCAAAATTATTCTGTAATTATTCAGATTTTAACAATTTAGTCTAAAATATCCTTTCAATTTATTTTTCTTTTTTCAGTGGAGGGATAGGTCCACACTGGGCATTTGGCAGGGGTGGAGGTCATGAAGAGATAAAAGGAACTCTTCGAAGAAGCTTCTTGTTTCTTGGGAGTGATCACTGTGGTTGTGCTATAACATGGAAAGGCAGCCAACACACAAAACCAAGGTCTACTTACCCCCTGATTTTTCTAGGATGGGCTTCATAAGACTTTGACAATCAAAACTCACCTTAAATCATTGTTTCACTTAGCCTAATGCTCTCCAGTTTCATCCATGCTCTCGTGAAGCGTAGGAGCTCCTTCTTTCTTTCTGCTGCATAGTATTCCATTGTGTAAATGTACCACAGTATTTTTTTATCTATTCATTTACTGGTGGGTATAAATAAGCCAGTCAGTGAAGGCCAAATACCATATGATCTCACCTATAAGTGGAACCTAATCTACAAAACAAACAAGTAAGCAAAATATAACCAGAAACATTGAAATAAAGAACAAATTGACAGTAACCAGAGAGGAGAGGGAAGAGGAATAATGGGGGAAAGAAGGGGAAAGGTTGTGAAGGAACTTATTTAAAGGACAAAGCCAAAGGGGGTAGGTTCGAGGGTGGGAGGCAGGGATGGGTGGGGCAGGGGGCCATGGTGGGGTGAAAATGGAGACAAATGTACTTGAATAACAATAAAAAACTGAAAAAATTGTTTCAGCAAAATGCATTTTTTTGTGGTGCAAAGGAAAATGAAGACATTAATCAAACATAGTATGTTGTTGTTACTCTCTGTCAGATGGAAGCCAGGCTTTTTTCATTTATCATGCAGTCTTATTATGAAGATATTTATAAGTCAAGCCCCAAATCTATTTTCTTTATCTGTAAAAAGCAGTATCACACAGCAGGTATTCATTCTTTGCCTTTAACCTTTGTAATGCTGGGTGAGGAAAAAGTCACTTTTTGCATACCCTCATTACTTCAAGAAACTTTAAATTCAACTAGAAAGTAAGGAATTTATTTATGACAAATACAAACCAAGCACTGTTATTTTGCATATTGAAAGTGACTTCTGTATTGGTGACACTGCAACTATAGTTGCTTCTTCTGGAATCAGGTTTCAATAAGGAAATTACACAACAGCTGTGCAGTAAAGGACAACACACATCACTTGTCTGAGTTTCAATTCACTTGACTTCAAAGTAGAGTTAAAGCATTCTGTGACCTCATTATAAGAAATGACAGCTGAAAAAAATGTTAAACTTTGAAGTGCATGTAGGTTGCATGAAAGCTTTGTTATTGCATTAATTCATATGAATAGATGTATTTTATTTGGTAAGTGTACAAATATAATTATTCATTTAAAAGTGCATATTTATTAGTACCCACACTATGTCAGATGTAGTTCTATGTGCCCAGGATAAGTCAGTTAACAAAACACCTCAAAACAGTCCTACTCTCCTTGAACTTTTCATTCTAGTGGTGAAAGATAGAACATGAACAAGTCAACAAATAATTACCCAGTATGTCAGATGTTGGTGATAGATGCTATGGAGAACAATAAAGGATAGAGAGGGTAAGGAGAGCCCTGGTGATGAAGTTATCATGCCTATGCATCGGATGGAGGAAGAAGTACTAGTTTAGATAGATAAGATATCCTGAGATAGGATAACCTCTGATAGGGTACTATTTGAAATCAGATAAATTTGAGAATCTTATATCATGTCACTATGATAATTCAAAGTATTGAAAACAATTATTTTTATTTATTGCATTATAAATTAAAATTTATTTTAAACATACATTATTTTTAGAACTGCACACAATATTGATTTCAAAAAAGTAGAATTTTACAAAATGTGTAGTACTACCTTCACATCATCTTTATTTGAATAATGGGAATTTTTTCAATCAATTATTTTTTTCTATTTTGTTTATATAGAACGGGCCCAAGGGATTCCCTTTGTCTTAATAGCTCTGATTTATTAAGTGTCTTCAATGTGCCATATATTTTGTATCCAGTACCTTATCTTTCAACTCAACAATGATCCTGAAAGGTAAGTACTGTTGTATTCATATGGGCATATTAAGAATCTATGGTTAGTTATCTAATTTCATCCTTATACCAATTTGTGAGTCCAATATTTCTAAATGAATTTTAAGTAAAAGAAAATACTTGCAGGAATAATGTGCTCCAAGGTCACACACTCACTGGGTGGTAGAATCAAGATTCTAACTTAGCTTTTCATGAGTCTAACATTGCTGCTCTTTTCTTCTACACTATTTTGCTATCTCCATCCCTAGATAATTATAATGAAATACTTCTTTCTTGGACTATGTACCATGGGTTCCAAAATCTTGCCAGTCTTACTCCCTGCTTTGCGGCTTCTGAAATAGATTTAACAAAAATTGAGACTTAGCTATGGATAATTAATCCATAATGGTTAATGAAGGATAACTTGAGACTCTGCATTTTAAACTAGAATCTTTAAACATGACAGCAAGTGAAGAAAGTACTACACCTTATTCAATATAATATTCATTATTTGTCTTTGGTCAGCACAGAATATCCTTTCTGTATTTGCAAAATGCAAGAGGCTTTTACTTGAAGCTGATGGGTCTGTAAAGTGAACACACATATATGACTAGTGTTTAAGATGTAAGTGGTACCAATATTGGGCTGCTCAGTCTGTATGATAAAGGAGGCTGTGCAAAGACAGTGAATTTGCTATTAAGTCAAATTGTAGGTTACTCCGCAGATGCTATCCTTAACACCTCATTCTTCTTCACCAGCATCGCTCATGTATAATTAATCATCAAATTCTGCAAGTTTTGTCTCTAGAATCCTTTTCCATGTCCCACAATCACTACCTTGGTCCAAACCATCACCATCTATTCCCTAGAAGACTACAGTGATCTCTTCCTTAGCTGATACTCCTGCTTCCCCACTTGTCCCCTTCAGTTCATCTTGTACACAGCAGCCACACTGATCTTTGGAAAACACAAATATGATGATGTCATCATACTCTACTCCCAATTTCAGACTTTCCTAAAGCCTTTTATTGATCTTAGAATAAAGATCAAACTCTTTATTGTAACCTATGGAGCTCTACATGCTCTGGCCCCTCCTAATCTGTCAACACCACCTCCAAATGCTTCCCATTACTATGTCTATTTTTACTCACCATTGCATTTCTACTGCCTATCATGAAGCTTAGCAGAGAGTAAATTTTCTGTAAATAGTTCTTGAATGAATGAAAATATTTTTTTTTACAATTTATGCACTCACCATGTTTGTCAACCTGTTGGTCATGTTGGAATGAAAGATGAGCCCTGCCTTTCTGAAAGCTGAGAAAAATGTAGAAAATAACAAATTTAACAATTTTTACACAGGTATAAGGCAGCTTTAAAATCTCAATTTTTCATGATAGCTTTAAAATCTCAATTTTTCACATTAAATATTTCTTTAAGACATTTTCTAGGTCACAATTGACTCCATGTTTAGAAAGCATTACTTAAATCAGGCTGGATATGACAGGGTATTTTTATATGGATCAAATTAGACTTGTGAGCAGGCTGCTAGACACTACTGGAAAATGGTCAGTATTCTTCCCCACCCTAGCTGCTTTAACCAGTATTCTCAGTCTATTGCCAGCCATCTTATCTCTAGGATTTATACTGGGCACCTTCCTTTGCCAGTCATGATTCACTGTCTCTTGCTCCAGTCCTTATAGACTATCTAAAGTCTTTGTCTCCATATAGTGGTTTTTGGCTTCTTACCTTCCTTGTTCTCATGACCCATAAGAGACATACTCCTCTGATGGTAGCCTGGGAAACTTGTCCTGGAGGCTATTTGGTCACTGCACTCTGGCTCCACACATGACAGCTGTGAATAACACTCTGCCCTGCTCCTGGCAGCTTGGTCCTGTGGATTAGCATTACTGGGTCCAGCAGTTCTATTCTGGGAATGGGAATGATAGAGTGCTCTAGTACCTTTATAGCATTCACAGTTCTGCCTAATTTAATTCATGATTATAAAGATAAAAATGGTTTTGATTGAACAGTGCATTTGATTATATAATCACCAAATCAGAATGAGTAGCCCAGTTAGTATAATGTTATCTTATGAAATAGTTTACACCTACCCTTAAATTTGTTTTTTTTTTTCTGAAATTTATTTGGAAATTAACTTCAATTAGCCAGATATAAGAATTGTTGCTGGATTTCCTTCCAATCTGACTTGCAAGAATAACTAAGATTTCTGAGAATGTGGCTCCAAGTGTCTCTGATTTTAAGGGTCCTATTTAATGTAGGGTCCTATTTAAGGGTCCTATTTAAGATGTCCCAGATTTATTATTTCTTTTATATGCCTGGAATCCATGTATACCAAGAACTCAAGCTCCTTTTTTCCCCATCAAGTCTTAGATTGTTCTCCAAGGAAATCTCATGGTCCCAGATCCAGCTGTGTGCATCTATTGTTGAAATGGGCCACTTTTGCCCTTTGCATTTGTGACGACTCCCTTGAGTCACATCTTGGGCCTCTATTCCTTGCTGGCATTTTGGACTTTAAAATGATTTCCTCAGTAATCTAAGAGATATTCTGACAGCAAACCTGTGGTATGACATTTCATTTTGATGGCTTGGCTCCCGATCAGAATATTAGTCTCTTTGCCAATTGTTTTTGGTTTAAGGATGGACATGTGATTGAGGTAGAGGAAATGAAATGCACATTTCAGACTTTTGCTTTTATCATTGAGATGGTCATGCTCTCATTTCTTCTGGGTTTAGACCTGTGAAGATATAAATAGAAGGTACACAGAGCCTTGCAATGAGGAAGGGAAAGCCTATGCAAAATAAAGCAGAGACAGAAGATTGAGAGTCTGGATGCAGATAACCAAAATTAAGCCAGATTTACCCCTAGGCTTTTCATTTATGGAAACCAATACAATTCTTTTATTTGCTCAAGCAAATGTGGAGTGATTTTCCTTTTCACCTGGAGTTGCAAGAATCTTCAGTGAATGATAACTATTTTAACTCTTTGAATTGCTCCAATGAATCTTTTCTTACAATGAATAAACCTTGATTATTTTAAAATTATTTTTTTAATTTTTAAATTATTTATCAGGAAATATTTTAACTTTATTATTGACATTACTACAGATGTCCCCATTTTCTCCCTCTTTGCCCACCTCTACCCGCCCCCCCTCCACTGCCTTCCTTCTAGCCATACTGTTGTTTGTGTCTATGGGTTATACATGTACCATATTTTGCCATGTATAATGCTCACTTTTTGCCAAATTTTTGAGGGAAAAGTAAGGATGCACATTATACGTGGGTCGTACCTGAAATATCTTGTATCTGTTCTTGTATTTTGTAACTACTTGTTACATAAAATTTCTTGTACCATGCTATGTTTGAAACTAAATGCTAAATTTCCTTTATAATATAAAAAACAAGTACCTAAATATAACTACATAAAAATTAAATCAAAAAATTAAAATGAAAGATTTTTTTTCATGAAAGTTTTGGCCAAAAACGTGGGTGCACACTTATACATGGGAGCGCATTATGCATGGCAAAATACAGTACGTTCTTCAGCTAATCCCTTTACCTTCTTTTATCCAGTTTCCTCCCATGCCTCCAGTACATCTTAAAGAAGTGCATTTTTTTTTTTTTGTGGAAGGGTCATACTAGATTATCTACCTTGACTGTGGATACCAGCATTTGCCAGTCATGACTCACTGTCTCTTGCTCTAATCTTTTATGGGCTATCTAAAACCTTTGTTTTCATACAGTGGTTCTGACTTTGGATTCTGGTCTTCCTTGTTCTCATGATCCATAAGAGACACACTCCTCTGGTGGTAGTCTGGAAAGCCTACCTGCTAAATAATTTGCACACAGTTCTGTTTTTTAAAAGATTTCTTTTCTTTCTTTCTTTCTTTCTTTCTTTCTTTCTTTCTTTCTTTCTTTCTTTCTTTCTTTCTTTCTTTCTCTCTCTCTCTCTCTCTCTCTCTCTCTCTCTCTCTCTCTCTCTCTCTCTCTTTTTCTCTCTCTCTCTCTCTTTCTTTCTTTCTTTTGGGGAAGGAAGGGGAAAGAGAGGAAGAGAAACATCGATGTGTGAGAGATGCATCAACAGGTTGCCTCTCTCATGTGACCCAACTAGGGACCTGGCCTGCAACCCAGGCATGTGCCCTGACCAGGAATCCAACTGGCGACTTTTCGCTTTGCAGGCTGATGCTCAACCAACTAATCCATACTAGTCAGGGTGTGTTTTTAACTCAGTTAAACTTCTGGCAACCCACTTTCACTGGGAAGCATTCACTTATGCATCCATTCACTATTATGAGGCATCTCTCCCTAATATTGTTGAATTACTAGCTTCATAAGGTTGTTGCAATGCTCAGATGAATAACATTTTATTATGAAAGTATTCAAACATACTCAGAAGCATAGAAAGTATTTACAGTGAACAATCATGAACCTACAAACTAGATGCTATCATTAACATTTTACTACACTTGATTTATCATATCTACCTCTCAGTTTATCTTATTTTTGGGTGAATTTCAAACTAAGTCACAGACATGATTATACTTCTTGCTAAATAATTTGCATACAGCTCTGTTTTAACTCAATGAAACTTTTGGCAACCCGCCCTCACTGGACCTTGGTTCCTGCGTATGAAGAAACATGGAGGTTGCTTTAGATGACCTCCCAGTGCCCTTTCCAGCTCTGACATTTTGTAGTTCTCTGATATTTGCTTTCTGAATTGATTGACATGCATGTGCCAAACACTCTCTTTTTGGATTTTAAAAGGATTAATATGAAAAATATATTTTGTTTATCAATGGAATACTTACCAAACTGAAACCTGTTTCATTTAGAATACCCTGTTAAACAGTCTGTTGTGACTTTGAGCCAATGCAGATATTTTTAGGGGTCTAGGGAAAAATAAAATTAAGTATCAGGTATATATATTTTTAATTATGGGAAGAGTAGCATCTTCTCTAGGAAAGGAGAAAAGGGAAAATGCCACAGTAAATGAATTCTAATGCAAGTTGTACTCTGCCAGTGCTGGGAAGGAAGGAGATCAAAAGTATGATGGCCAGACAGCAAAACAGAGGAAGTCAGAGTTCCGAGGCCACTGAACCTGACAGCATTATCTCTGTTTACTTAGTGCTGGGTGTCTCTTCCAGATAAATGTTTACAGTGATGGTTTTTAGGAACTAAGAAAATGGTGTAAAACAAACACTCCTCCATTCCCCAAAAAGATATCATGAAAGTCAGTCTGAAAGAGAACTGATTATTTCCAGAAACAATACTAAAACATAACTTATTGCAGTAAACAACTAAACCAAATGGAGACCACGACCTTGCTTTTCTGTGGACAGTTTGCTCTAACAAGCCAGGCTGTAGTGAAGCAGTCTCAACTTTTGATTTCCTTGGAGACCCATGAAATAGCTTCTTCGGCAGGGATGCAAATCAGTTACTATAGCTCTGAGGCAAGGCCTTTGGCATCTGATGTAAATTCTAATTCTCAATGAAGCAGCCCTGCTCATACTGAGGCCCCTCCTCAGAACCCACTCTTTTGACTTCAAAGACTCTTTTGGATTATTTTGAATAATTCAGGACAGAACAAACATATCAGTGAAATTCTTCATAACCATCATTGTCTTTAATGAAACTTCCAGCATTTACCTACATATGTGAATAAGAAGGCCACAGGGCTTCTTGGGATGGCCTATGTGCATGCCAGATGGTCAGTCTCATTAAATATAGACAAGTATTAAAATTCTTTTTTATTAAATTTTTTTTTTTACTGTTTTTCAAGTAAAGTTTTCTGTCTTTTATGCCCACCCCTCCCCACCACCCCAGGGCTCCCTGCCTCCCTCCCCCATTTCCACCCCCCTTGTTGTTGTCCATATGTCCTTTATAATTGTTCCTGTAAACCCTCCACCCTTTTCCTCCTTTATCCAGTCCCCTCTCCCTTTTGATCACTGTCAGCCTGCTCTCAATTTCAATGTCTTTGGTTATAGTTTACTTGCTTGTTCATTTTGTTGATTAGGTTCCTGTTAATGATGGTATTTGTCTTTCATCACCTAGCTTATTTCACTTAGCATAATGCCCTCCGGTTCTGTCCATGCTGTCGCAAAGGGTAGGAGCTCCTTCTTTCTTTCTGCTGTGTAGAATTCCATTGTGTAGATGTACCATTGTTTTTTGAACCATTCATTTACTGATGGACACTTGGGTTGCTTCCAGCATTTGACTATTATAAATTGTGCTGCTATGAACATTGGGTTGCATAAATTCTTTTGGATTGGTGTTTCAGGGTACTTAGGATATAATCCTAACAGTGGAATTGCCAGGTCAAACAGCATTTCCATTTTTAGTTTTTTTTGAGGAAATTCCATACTGTTTTCCACAGTGATTGCACAAGTCTGCAATCCCACCAACAGTGCACTATGTATATTTTGGATCAAGGAATCTAGATAAAAAGTGTTATCTTGTTATTTGGTCACAGTCCACCAGTTTCAGATCTAAACTAGGAATAAGTAGTCAGTCATTCACATGTCATATGCATTAGGGAAATATTACTGTAGAAAATCTAAAGATAATCAGGAAAACATCTCAAATAGCTTTTTTTTCATTTTAACACTCTGTTGCTTATGATGATGGCTCATTAGGCACTGTCAAATACTTCAGATCTTAATTCTCAAGTTTATTTGAAAATGCTACATTAATTTGGCATTACTGTACCCAGTTACTGTAGGCATGTCTAAATTTGTTAACCTTGTATAGACTTTGATTACACAATCATTCTTTTTCTATAATCCTTATTGGTACAAGGCTTTTTCTGTGTGTATATTCTATTTTGCCTTAAAAATATTTATGGAAAGTGGAGACAAACATAAAAGATTGTGTGAGGCTGCCATAATATAGGATTTTGGAATAGAGTGTGGTCTAGGATTCAAGCTGGAATATAAAGTATAGATTATGGAAATTAGCAGCTGCATGGTCTCTTTATTTGACTGTTTCTTATGGGTAACATGCTTGATTAGCTCTCTACCCTTTTAAATGGAATTATTAAATAATTATGTGTTCTGCCTCCAAAGCCCTTCATTGAGGATAACAATGAAGTGTCCAATGTTCAAATCAATGTGTGATACATTTATGTGATTATTAAATGCTTGTAAATTGCCAGTTAACACTGCATGTGTTTACTACCTAGTAAAACAAGTGTTGACCCATTTATTTAAACAACTGGGGAGCATTCATCTTGGCTTAAGTCATTGTTTCAGCTTGGGAAAACTCTGCTAACATACTAGCCAGCCAGCTTGCCAGGATATCATCTTTCATCTGCATTTATTAGTGGATTGGAATGTGCATCTGTTGTCCTTCATAAATGCAAGGCTAAGAAAAAATAGCACTCAACAAGTCAATCTATACAGGGGTGGGCAAATATACCTTTACAGTTGTAAGCACGTGAAACAGTTTATTCTTGTATTATTATTTATTAATTATTGTATTTTATTTGTATTGCAACTATAAATACACTTTTGCTTACCCCTGCATATAACAATTTTTTAATAGAGAAAAGCTCTATGTAATGTTCTTCATATTAGAAACAAAGAAGTGTTGGTCAGAGAGAAGTCATTGAAGTTGCTGAACTTTTAAATGACATGAAGCAGATTCTTCTCATCCTGGGAGAAGATAAACATATTTGTTTCAGACAGAATGAAAACCATCAAGAGAACACTTTCTCCAAATATTTTGAATCACATTTATTTAGACTTTGGTGATGTTTTGATGGGTGGTATAGAATACAACAGAAAAAAATAACAAATCTTTCATGGAAATTTTTGTTCACATAGCCATATGCACTAATGCCATCTTGTTTGTGGTTGGGGTTAGATCTAAAATTTAGGACAACTATGAGGGTGTATGTATACTACAGTTACTATTCTAAGAATCTTAGCAGATTTGTTTGTGGCTTTGCCAAGGTAAAACTACAGTCAAAGTGGGACCATTTGATGACATTCTAGTGAAAAGAACTGAGGGAAAGTTTGCAGGCTACAAGTCCATACAAGTGGCTCAAAGTGGGTTTACTTTGGATGAAAATAATATAATGCCATAACACATCCACAGGGAATTCTAACTTCTATTGGAGTTAAATAAACCTATGTAAAAGTAGGGTTAGGCATTTGGATAAGTAAAAAGGTATAATTTTACTTGAACATGTTGTTTTGATATACAGTATGTAAGAAGAAACTATAAAGTCATTGCTTGGAAGTCATAATTGCATAACTTCGGTCTGAAGCCATGGAGTCTAACAGCAATATAATTAGTATAATCATGTTGATCATGGTGGTGATAACAAGGGCTAGATTTCTGGGAATACAAACTGTTGACACACAACACAATATATAAATGGAAGAATAGCATCTAGACATAGATAATATGGAAAAATAACTATTAGATAAAAATATATCATTTCTAATATAAAAGGAAAAATTTAATTTGGAGATATCAGTTGCAAATTTACCATCATAAGATTCTCAGTTTATGCTACCTACAATAATTCAGGCTAATATATCCTTGACAAATTAGCAATGCCTCTTTCTGGTTCCTTATTTGACTTGGAAAGAGAATTTGATGTGTTGGTTTTTAATATAAATAATCAAGCATTGATGTCTGCAACTTGCCTACAAGTTGTCTTCATCTGTTTAATTTCTTTCAATTTTACCTCCATTCCTCTCCTCCTCTGGGAGGTGAATAAAAGGCAAAATAGTTCATGAAAAAGAAGGTATCTTATTTCACTTTAAGTCAGCTTTGTAAAATCTTTTAGTTTTAGATAGATGGCTTTTCTCCTGACAATAGCTTTACAATTGATTTGTAGCAAATAATAATAAAAATGAAAATCAGAATTTATATTCTTTTTATAAAGAACTTAAAGTATTTTATTTACATCTAATTTGAAGACATTTAAATCACATTATGTGTAAATATTTGCACTTTTGTAATTATTGTGAACCTTCATCTTCACTGAACTATATATTACTTTGTGTGTGGAAAAAATGACTTAATGGTAATTTCATTTGCCTTAATCTCTCATCTTCCCCTCAGGATAACATGCATTACCATTGGCAGACTTAGCAAACATAGAAGAAAATAGAATTAAGTTTACACATCAACTCTTTGTAATACTCTTTTAATAAATGTTTACAGGCATCTCATAGATAGTATAGAGCTTCTTCTTTAGTGTACTATGTATAATAGGAGTAAAGTAATAGATTTGTGCTCTCATTTTAGTGGTGTTTATCTTGTCCTCATTCGGTTTGCTTTTGAAATCTATATGTCTGTCTTGGCCATGATATGACAGGTTTTGTGGCCATATAGGAGAAGGCATTGATTATGTACCCAATTATACCTCAAGTCAGTCATTGTCTTCTGAAAATTATTGTCTGAGGTTACAAGTAGCATCTTGGATTAGTTTGCCACATAGGCCATGCCTCACTGAGCAGCTCTTAATTTTCACCCAGAAAATAGCAAATGTATTGAAATTTAGAATAAGAATTTGTATTTTTCAGCCAGCTTCTTCTACTGTATTTTTAATCTAAACCCAGATACTCAAAGCCAGAAACCCTGAGAGTCAGTCATCCTTTACTCAGTTTTACCCAGTCCTATGCATCCTACTCCCCCTGTCGTTTAATCACTAAGCCCTGGTGGTTCAATTCCTTAAGTACCCCCTGGAAACTGCCCTCTCTTTTTTATCAGGACTACCCATATCTTGGCTCTGGCCTCCTCCAGTCTCAGATGTAATATTGCCACAGTCTCTGAGGTGGTTTTTGTTTTGATTTTGTATTTTTACAGTTCATACTCAATGTTGCCACCAGTATGATCTATTTTTTAAAATGCTAATGACACTTCCCAGTTTAAACATTTTGTGGACATAAGAAATGTCCAAAACTGTAGAGGCTTTTTATGAGTTTATTTGAGCCAAACTGATGACATATGCTGGGAAGCAAGATCTCAAATTCTCTGAGAATAACAATTTTTCAGCTTCTGTTATGCATTTGAAATTAAGGTGGTGATATAAGGAAGATTGGAGAAAGCAAGGTAAGGATTGGCTTACAAGATAGTTAACAAGATTACTTGCTCTCTTGAAGGTGGTTACAGCTTATTTCAAAGGTATGTTCACCTAGATGCACAGAATCAATGGACAGAGCTTGCTTAAAGCAGAGATAAACCTTTTACTAAAGAAGTTATATGTCTGGGTGTGCCTACCCACTGTAACCTGCCCACTTAGTAATTTATGATCAGATCACCCTGTGAGGTTAGTTTCTATATAACTTTTTTCTTCATTCACAAATCAAGGGTTTTGTCATTATTTACAGAAAAATGAACAATATCCATTGTTTATAGGTGTTCAGCAGGCAATAGAAATGAATGAGGATGGCCCCAGGAGGAGAATGTAGAAAACTGGGGAGGCCATAGCCTATCTACACAGTCACCACTCAGCTGCAGACTATTACTGTTATGCAGAATTGTGGGTCACTTTTGCCTAATCTATTTTCTCCTCAGAGGAAACTACAAATCCAGACTTGCATGTTAAATGTCTTGATTTTTAAATATTGGTAACTAACTTGTTTTCTTAATTCTTTGTGGATAAGGAAAACAAAATATGTCTGCAGGCTCTTGGGATCGTGCTTCACCAGTGTGCAGCTTCTGTCCTCTAGGATAAAGTGAGTCCCTTTAATGTGGTATGCGAAGTCTTTTATAAGCTCTTTCAGACCTACATCTTGAGTCTCATTTCTCATGGCTTCTGTCAGTTATACCTTTGAAAATTGCTCTTAAAATCTTTTTATTTCTCTCTGTACCCAGTACCACTCCCTTATTTCAGGCTACCATAATCTCTCTCCTGGATTACCACAAGAGCTTCTTAACTGGTCTCACTCCTTCAAATCTTTCTTTGTTCCAAACGATTTTTCAAGCTGTGATCTTTAGAAATAGAGTAGTGATTCATTGAAAATTTCATGCAGCAGGGTGACCTATTGAAAAATTACCTAGGGCATTCTTTTCCTTTTCTACAACTCATTGGAAGAGGTGGTAGGCATTTTCCCATTTTCCAGGAGAAGCAGCTAGGGCTGTGTGTTTTGAGGAGAGACGTAATAGCCTGGCTTTTGCAGAATATCTCCCATTGTCTCAGATGGGCAACTCCACATGGCTCCAGGAAACTCTTATCTAATAAAGTACAACCATTGTCTAGTGGGGAATCAGATTCTGTGGAGCAGAGAGGTGGACATCTGTTAACGCCATTAGGCTGGCAATTGGTATATTATCATCTTTCTTTGTAACTAGATTTGGATGTGGTGCCTTGTATTGAAGTTACTTAGTAAATATTGTTGAACTGCATGTGGTATTGAGCCAAAATACATTACATGGTTCTTTAGGATGCTATAGGTTCTCTGTTTAGAAATTTTAACATCATTTTGAAACATGATGGACTAAACCTCCCAACTCACACATAGACCTGTTAAGGGCTTAGCTTTCATCCACAAAGTTACCTCTTAAACCTCACAATCCCTGTATGAAAGTAGGAGCATGTACTTATTGGTAACAAGTGGTTTTCCAAAGTTCAAAAGGGACAAAAAAACTAGACAGAGACCAAAGTTACCAAATAAAAAGTATTCATATGCTTTGTGTAAGATAATAAGAATTTAAGAAGAAATGTTGCTTAAAATAAGAAATCAAATTCATTTTCTTCTTAGAAAATGTTGTTTTAGTTCTAGGTCAGTAAATTAAATAAAAATTTTCTGAGAACTCTGGAATGAAACATTGTAACTTAGAAATCCATACTTTGCTTAAGTCAACTTTCAGTTTATTATAGGGAATGGTCAAATAGTTTCATTTCACATGCTAACTCTGAAAAGACAGCCTTATACTTGGTCATCTTATACCTAATATCTAAATAAATAAATGGCAGTTCTTACTAGGGGCACTATGTTTAGAAAAATTTTGAGATTAAGTCCAAATTCAATGGGAAAAAAATCATGATCATGGTAGAATGTTGCCCATGGGCATGGGGCTGGATTGGCTGATGACACTTGGTCCACATATTCCCCTTGTCCACATATTTCCCATGGACCCCATATCCCTCTTGGCCATACATTCCCTATGGGCTACATATATGCCTTGAGGTACATATTCCCCATTCTTTCCTGATTAAGGATTCATGCTTCCTCCATTTATTTTCTTTGCAGCTGTCTGGAAAGAATTTATCATTTTATTTGATCTTTAGTAAAACTCTCTACTTTAATCTATAGACAAAACCAAATACCTACTTGAAAGATAGGAACTTGTTATTTACTGAAGGGATAAATTAGGGGTGAGCCCACTTACCATTTCTAAGTGAGGCTATGAGAGTATAGTCTAGTAGTTAATTGATGAATTCTGGAATCTTATGAAATAGAATTTAGTTCTATTTGCCACTTACTTGTAGAGCAACTTTTGGCTAAATTTCCTCTAAGCCTCCTTATTTCCATCTGGAAAATAGAGATAATGATCAGTGCCTGGCAAGTTGTTTTGATTATTAAAGAAAACAATAAACAGAGAGGTTTTAGAATAGTACCTGGCATATAGTAAGAACTCTATTAATGGAAATAATTACACCAATGACTATTATTCTACATGATATAGGGGCAACAGAGGATATATTCATATTGAAGTCTCTCTAACAAGCTTACCACATTTATCAAACAAATCAGAGATAATTCAATATAATAGACTCAATACTGTATTACTTCCTAAAGTGAATGTTGAAAATAATTTTATAACAATATAAAAACACATTGTATCTTAATTTTCATGTAACTACTTAACTGAACACAATCTGCTTTTACTTCATTATGAAGATATTATTTTCAACGTTTACCTTAACAACTCAGTCAGATCATGTATTTGTTTTATGAACATAGTTTTTTGAATAGAAAATGTGTAAAGATGAGGTCTTCAATGTCATTTTGAATGAATTTACAACTGCATCATTGAAATGAGTGACTTTCTTATTTTTCAGCATGTGACTAATAAACTTCAGACATGTTTTCTAGTTTAGACATTGCAACTATTCTGTGAGGTGGGCATCAGCAGCCCCATTTACTGATGAGGAAAGTGGGTCTGTATCTACTCTTTACATTCCCTCCTTCTTATCTCTGAAGTAATTCTGTAGACAACAAGCACAGCAAATACTTAATGCTGAGTGAGTGAGTGAGCAAGCCAGAACTCCGAGAATCCATGTGGCCCTGTGGTCTAGAGAAGGGCACTGTAAGTCTGCTGAGGAGGACATTTCAACCATTCCCTGATCTTTTGTTGAGGCCATACTTAAATCTGTATTAAAGAAAGAGACTCTATGCTAGTTTGGGATACTGCTGGAGAAGATATTTTTTTCACTGTTTCCTTTAATAATGCCTCCAAAATATAATGGCTTTTAAGGATAAGAACAGTGTCTGGTGTAATGAGAGAGGAAAAGAGTTTTTCTATAAAAAGCAAAAATAGAAATGAACTTACTATTAGTCATAACAATTAACTAATCACCTGTTTTGTAGTCCAAGCCTCAGTTTCTCATCTCTACATTGAGGGTATGGATTGCCCTTGCCTCAAATGCTCCTGGGTAGATTTAAATAATATACATAGAAGGCACTTAATGTGTAGTTATTTATAACATAATACATAATAAGTATTAAATAAATGTTTATATACCTTTCTCAACATCTCATTTGGCAAAATCAAGATGGCAAATGGATCTTTAGGGAGAAAAAAAATAAAGAAAAATTGCAATCCGTGATGGGGAAAATTTAAAAGTGTGAATATAATGTCTAAGTAGTTAAACCTGAAAACCTAAAGACATGATGGAGCAGAAAATTAAGGTGAACAGCCAAATGATGTGTATTTAAAATCAAACAGCATCTTTAATAAATAGTATTCATTATATACAGTCAGCAAAGCTTTCAAAGTTTTACTCATCCCAATTCTCCAATGGAATTGATTGCTATAAATTGCACAACTACTGTATTTTAGTTGGATTTGGAGTCTACAGTGTCAAAATAAGCACACATGCACACACATCTAGTTGTTAGGAAATATTCAGTTAACTCAGATAGACTGTAAATGTTTTATTTGCAAATTGAGGTCTTTCCATCAACCCTGTCCATGATAATACTGTACAGTACAAGGGCTTTCGTGATAGTCATTCTTGGCAGTAGCTACTTCCAGTCTTTAGAGGCTGCCAGATCCCTGGCAGTATAAGAAGAGTTCTAGCCTCATGTAAAGAAATACAAGGTCTTCATTATCCCAGAGTTTAATACTCACAGCCAGAAGGCTTTAGATACAATGTACACACAGAATTTCTGTCTTCCCTTCAGACCAAACAACTGTTCCCCCGCCACCCTGCGGTGTGTTGCAAAACTGCCATTATGACATGGAAAGCTATAGAGACTCACACTCAAAATTGAAATAGACAATCCAATTAAATACATTTCACAAACAACTTTTGAAATGAGTCTAATTTACAAAAATGTGCTAATAATTGACTTTGATACGTACATGGTGACACTGACAATTTTGCTGATTAACAGAGCCTACCTTTTCTGTGTTACTTTAGTTGAGAGAGAATTTGCTTTTAACAAAACTGGTGTAAAAATTCACATTTATAGCTCAGAAAAAAATTAGTGTTTTTTTTTTTATTACAAGAGGATATTTTGCATGAGATTCACCCTGGAAGTTTGTTAAGAATACAGAAGGTGGTTACTAATTATCTTTAAGCATTTTAGAGTTTCTGAAGCACTTTCTCTTATCTGATCTTATTTGATCTTTGTAAGAATCATGTGAGAAAGTAAGGTGTTATTTATTATGTTTTTCCTATGCACAATGTTCAGGGAGGGCCCTGGGTCATTGGTTTCATAAATGGCTAACCCAGGACAAAGTGAGTCCCATCTCTTTACTCCTACTTAAGGGTTGAGCTTCCTTCAAGAAATCAGTTGAAGAAATCAGTTGAAGAAAAGCCTGTTGGTTTTTCTAGGAGCACTTACAAGCATAAAATAAAGTATTCCTTAGCTGCATATGCCCTGTCAGCCTTTGCAAAATGAAGGGAAATGAGGAAGAGTCATCTTATTCATTTGGTATGCAAGGTACAATACATAAGACATAGACACTTTACATGTGACTATGAAAATGGTTGAGACTTGGAAAAAATATTGGTTCCAGAGTAGGAAAAATTTTAAAAAATCAAAATAAATAGCCATTTAATTGAACAACTATTTAACATTAGGTAACTTAGTCACTTGCAAGTGAACTCAACTCCTATACATACAAAGATATTTTTTAAAAGATTTTATTTATTTATTTTTAGAGAGAGAGGAAGGGAGGGAGAAAGAGAGGGAGAGAAACATCAATGTGTGGTTGCCTTTCATATGTCCCCTACTGGGGACCTGTCCTGCGACCCCAGCATGTGCCCTGACTGGGAATCAAACCAACAACCCTTTGGTTGGCAGCCCATACTCAATCCACTGAGCTACACCAGCCAGGGTGAGGGAGAGAAATTTTAATGTGTGGTTACCTAGTGAATGCCCCTGACCAGGGACTTGGACTGCAACCCAGGCATGTGTCCTGACTGGGAATTGAACTGGTGACCCTTTAGTTCACAGGCTGGCACTCAATTCATTGATCTACACCAACCAGAGCCAGACAAGGATATTAATATAGATACATTTAAACATGTTTGATATGACATAAGATGAAACTTTTGAAAGTAAACATGCTTGGGGCATACCAGGGCTTAAAGTGGTCTGGTTAAAAGGGGTAGGAGTAGAGTCAATGATAAATAAAAAAGTATCCTGGAAAATGTATAATAATAATAATTATTATTATTATATTAATATTATTTCCCTAAAGGATGACAGTGACTGGCTTTTACATGTGTCTTATGTCTCAGCAGCTTGCTTAGGTCAAGCTATTCAATAGGCAAAGTTGAGGATGGGGACAATATAGAGTTATTTAACTATTAACCCATTTTCCCTTGAGTCTAGGGTTGCCAGATTTAGCAAATAAAAGTACAGGATTCCCACTTACATGTGAATTGCAGATAAATGATTAAAACTTTAGTAGAAGTACTTTGGCAGAAGTATATGCATTTTTAGTAAAAGTATATCCCATGTAATATTTGAGAACTTTTTATGCTAAAATAGTCATTGTTTATTAGGATTTCACATTTTATGGATGTCCTGTATCTTAAACAACCCTAGTTGAGGCACTTCAGTCTGATTCACTTATGTTTCTAGATTTTTAGGTTGAGGGTCCTCGCATCATGACCAGTATGGATTCTTTACTTCTCATCAATTTGTAAAAAGTAGATATTTTAAAAGTTCAATTCATAAGGGACATTCCCCACAGTTTTTAGTGTTTCTTTGTTTTCTGAACTACCCTCCCCTTGCTCCTATACACTGCTTCAGCTAAGCATTAAGGAACTCTATCTTTCAAATCTACAAGGAAGACAGTTGCACTGAAAATGTGCAGATTGGAGTGACATGGCATCATGGTTTTGAACATTTTCCAGACTGTGTTGCTAGTGCTTTGGCTGACAGATGCTTTGTTGTCTTTGTTCCATAAGAGGTATTTATAGAAATCTGATGGACTATAAGCTTCTTAAGGTCAGGACTATTTCTTATTTATCTTTATGTACCCCAAACCTTGCAAAGTGCCCACACTTTTTAAAAAATATTTTATCTATATTTAAGGAGGAGAAGGGAGGCAGAAAGAGAGAAACATCATTGTGTAGTCATTTCTTGAGAGCCCTCTACTGGGGACCTGACCTGCAACCCAGGCGTGTGCCCTGGCTGGTAATCAAACCAGCGATCCTTTGGTTTGCAGGCTGGCACTCAATCCACTGAGCCACACCAGCCAGGGTGCCCAGACTTCTAAGAACATAGATTTTGAAATCACACATGCCTAGATCTGATTCCTGGTTGCATAATCTTTGTGAGTAATTTTATTTGTCTGCACTTCCATTTACTTATTTGCAAAATAGTGATATAAATTCCTATAAAGAATGCACAGTTTTATCAGGGTTATATAACACCAGAGAAATCATGATCAGTCAATATATGGCTGTGACTAAATGGCAGCATTCATTAAGCCAAAAATGGACTGTTTTCTTTATTTATTGACAAAAGCCAGCATGATGGTCAATGTAATAGAGAAACAGTCATCAAATTAATTTCTCATTAGTTTGTACTTCAGTTGTGGAGAATTCAATCATGATAAAGAAATTTGATTCCAGATGTTCCTTGCCTGAAAACATAGTCAAGCCCTTAGGCTTCAAGTGCAAAGACCATCCAGACTTGAGTTTGCTTCTGAAATCAGGAGATTAGGGGGTCTGGAAAACAATATAGTGGGCCAGTAAAAATGTAGGCCATTTTCACTGCATAGACAACTTCAATACAGAAGAGGTAAACACTATTCCAAGTAAATGGTTCAGAATCAGTTATTCAAAATACAATTGGTTAGCTGAGAAAATCATGTAATGTTAATATCAATGTTACAATACAAGGGACTGAAGCCCTTGAATTGGAAGTCCTATAGTACCTTAAACAGGTCATTTGCTATCCATAGTTTTTGGTCATTGGTGTTCTGGAACTTGCTCAAACTATTACAAGAGAATTGATTGTTGAAATTTTGGGAATTTTGCAAGCCCGTTGTCAAACTTTTAGTATCTTGAAATCTGCTATGGGAGTAGTATTTACATTTGCCAAATAAATCCACAAGGCTGCAAAATAGCCCCATTCTCTGCTTCCAACCTGTGTACTCATATGCCACTCTTTTCAGCATACTCAGTTATCAGAAAAATTGTCCTGGGACTCCTCCTCACTTTACTTATCAGATAAAACAATCTCATCTTATGCTCCCAACCAGGGATGAAAATCTCATCTTATCCTCCCAAACCAGGGAGGAAGCAATTAATTACTCTACACAGGAAGCTTCAGAGCTTGTTGGTATATCCCAACATTTTTATTAGCACTAATAATAATGAGTGATACTTTCTGAGTTCATACTGTGTGCCAGGTCTTGTCCTAAGCGCTATGCAGTGTATCACATTTTAGAGATAAAAGTAAATGACACTCAGAATAGTTGAGGACTTGCTAATGGTCACAAAGTCAGGGAAAGATAGGTTTTTATGCTAGTTTCTATGCTCCTACCAAGGCTGTTTTTTTTTTTTTTTAACTGTGCTAGGTATTGGAATGTATGTCAGTGCTCTGCATATTGTAGAATCTCAACCTATATTTGTAAAATTGAATCATAATTTGTTAGGTGCACATGTTTAAACCTCACTCCTAATTTAGATATTTTGAGCTCCTAGTAACAGTGTTTTGTCTATTTCCAGAGCCTTAACCCCGGCAGGAACATGGGCACCTAGTTGGTACTCAATAAACAATTGCTGGATAGAAATAAACTTATCAACTTCTGTAACAAGTAGGCTAACTTAGGAAAAGAGTAGGGGCTCATCTCTGGAATGAGCTTCACCAGAGTTTAAACTTTCAGATTTATAAAGCTTTGTCCTTCTAAACCTGGTTCAAAATAGCAACAACTAGGAAGGGGCATATGTTGCATGCAGTTCCTTTGGTGCTACTAGATTATTCTAATCTATTTCCAATCTTCTGTAAGCAAAGCAAAGGCAAAAACAAACATTTGTTGGTGGTCAATAAATTTGTTAGATTTCATATGTATATCTGCATGTAAACCAACTCTAAGAGGCTGGCACTCTGACTATTTTCCTTCTACAGATGAGGAAACTGAAGCTCTGTGAGGTTAACACAGCTGGTATTCAAAGCAGTAGATTTGGGAGTCAAACTCAAGACCCTTCAACTCAGACTCTAGCAATGATAATACCAGCTTCCTGTACTGTTTACTAATTTTTCCTGCACTTGCATTAAATTAACAAAGAATTTAGTTTTATTCTCTTACAACTGTCATCCTTTTTAACTCAAGACTTTGAGCGACATAGTGGGGTCTGTGTTACTTAATGAAAAGGTCTCCATCTAGTGGTTACAAATCAAAGTGTGTCATATACCCCAAAGGTCCTTAAGGTGTCCAGAGAGCCTGGGGCTAAGGATTAAAATTTGCATGATTGGTATAGGGCCAGGACTATGGTGAGGTCTTGATTTCAGAATGAGGCAATTACTCTTGGTGCAAAATTTAACAGAGTACAAAAAAACTCAATACTCAAGATAAATAATATTTTTATCCAATGTTTTTAGAAAGTCAGTATCAATGCAACAGATCTACAATGAAGACAATATCAAAATTTTAAATAAAGACAGGATCAGCGTTGCTGATTTTTTCTTTTGCCTCAGACTTCAATATGGTGCCACATGGCACTGGACCAGTATGAAGAATATGAGTGTTCATGAAAACTTTCATACTGAGCCCAAATCCTAATGTCTTGGCTTCCACACAATATAAGACTCTAGTAATCACATGCTAAGGAAAAATCTCATTTTCTAAGGATTTCAGCTATTGTTGAAAATTAAGGTGGTAATGAATAAGAGGCATTGTACTCAGTGGCTTAACTGGTCAGAGCCAAAATGACTAAGCAGTTTGCTTGTGAAAGCACAACTTTATAATAACCATTTGATCTGACTGTCTTGCTCCTGTGAAAAAAACAAATGTCTTTTCCATTATGTTCAATTCAACCAACTGCTGTACTTTACCAATTATTATAAAATTGAAAGTGTTTTAGTACAAATACATCAACAGTGAACAACAAAAAAGGGTATTTGATTAGAATTTGAAAATTTTAATTAAGTTTGAGCTAGCAGTGTTTTAGCAGACTCTAGTTAATTTGACTATTAGGAGAGTGAAGTCACTATTTAAAAAAAAACAAATAAAAAGCATTCTTGCTGGAACATGACTGGTTATGAGTGTCAGAATTAGTGAGCATCTACTACAATTATCAGTTTATACACTGCCACAGATCAGAAAGAAAAGTAGAAAAATCCAGCCCTACATCTTCATTTTTGTTATCTTTCAGTTATCCTAGTTTGAATGAGCCAGTGTGTCTAGACCATAAATATTTTCTAACAGTCTCAACATACTACTAAATGTGACTGTCTATTCACCAAGTACAATTTGCTAAATAAGGTACACTCACAACTTTTTGCTCCTCAATTTCAAAAAGTTAAATGAACTTCATCAACATTGGTATCTATTCAGTCTGAACAATCAGTAATGTGATTTATTTTAGGTAAATAATTAGGCAGTTGATCATTCAAAGCTAATGGTTTACTATTAATGAACTTCTCTAACTGTGGATTCCACAGAGCTAAGTGACCCAGGTAACACCAATGTAGACCTAACTGAAACCTGGAGATATTCTCCCAGATGAACTGCAGGAGTGTGTTGCCATGGTAACAACAACAGGCAGGCCCAGACATCTTTATGTAGACTTAAAAGAAGAGATGAGGGAGTAAGGAGAAACTGTAGCAGGTTGGTAAAGTTTGGGTTTACATTCAGATTGAGTTTGAAGGAAAAAATTTTCTTCAAAGACCAAAGACAAATAAATTCTGTGGAGTCAATAGTGAATGTGAGGCCATTAAATCTTTGTAAAATTAAGGATACAAGAAAATATTCTTCCCTACATCAGATTTAAGACAGACACATTAGTGTACAGGCAATTAAATTAAATTCTTTACATTAGTTTCATCATTTCCTCTTAGTTTTAGTAATACAAATAAAATGATGTACAGAAAATAAATATACCTTCACACATTATACATATATACATACATAGTTATATATCATATATATGCATCCCATATGAACACATATGCATACTACATATATACATATCATATATACACATATGTATACACATATAGATATTATGCATACATACCACCCACAGCCTACACAGAAGCAGGCCACACACATTAGATGCTTCCATCTTATGAGGTTGTGAATGATGCAAAGACAAGGATCATGTCTTCTTTAAGTTATTCTCCCAGGACTGTACGCAGTGAGTGTTCCATACTGTTGACTGAATGAAAGGTTCAACCATGAAAACACTGCTTTTATACCATTTTAATACTTACATAGTTTAATTTTATAGTTTCCTCTTGAAAACTTTGAAACTAAAACAGCTTCCTTTTTGAAGTTAGAGAATCCTGTTTAGATTACACACAATTGCCATTCATTGCTGTTGTTGTTTTATTATGTTATTTTCAGCTGGGATAGGTGCCAGAGTTGAACTATTTTGTAGTCCATACTAATAGAGGAACTTCTCTTATGGAGTTTTGTGTGTGGAGAAGGCAAGCATCTCACTATATATCCAAACAGGGTTTGAACAATGCTAAAGCGACAAGGGAGGTGAGAGACTGATTTCCATATACCATATTTTACAGATAAGGATAAAACCCAGGCATGTTTGCAAAGATACCCAGATATTTGTTCATTATGAATTTTACATCATGGTAGTTTTCCCCAAATGACTTTCAGGTCAACAGTACAGGCTTGATTGAGCCTAATGTAAAATCCTTTTTGGTATTAATATAATCTCTGAAGCCTGAAGGTTAAGAGAAAGGGCAACTTGGGTTTGGAGTTCAGCTCTGTTATTTGCAAGTTGTGTGATCTTGATCTAGTTGGTTAACTCTCTAGACATCTGATTTTTCATGGGTTGTGTAGGAATAATACTATCTATCTTGCAGAACTGTGAGGAGAT
The DNA here is from genome assembly GCA_004024845.1 of Tonatia bakeri. Lineage (NCBI taxonomy): Eukaryota > Metazoa > Chordata > Mammalia > Chiroptera > Phyllostomidae > Tonatia > Tonatia bakeri. The sequence goes on from PVIA01007054.1 coordinate 50,953, forward strand.
TAACATAAAATAACCTATGTAAAGTTTTTCTTCCTTCCATTCTTTCTTTCCCTTTTCCCCTTCCTTCCTTCCTTCCTTCCTTCCTTCCTTCCTTCCTTCCTTCCTTCCTTCCTTCCTTCCTTCCTCTCTTCCTTCCTCTCTTACATCCTTCCTTTTTTCTTTTGTCAAGAATTTACCAAGCACCCATTCTGTGCCAAGTACTGTTTTAGATACTGAAAATAAAGCAGTGGACAAAACAAAATCTCCAACTTCATGTAGCTCATATTCTAGTGGGGAAGAAAACTAAGCAGACATGTAAAATATACAGTGTATCAGAGGGTGATGCATTCTATGTAGGACAGAAATTAGGGGAAGAAGCGCAGATTGAAAGTACTGGGTTTGAGGAGGGAGGTCCATTTCATATACAGTGGTCAAGGAAGTCTGCTTTTATACTGTCAAAATTTGGCAGAGACTTAAATGAAGGAACAAATAATGTGCACTGTATAGAAGAAACCAAGCAGAAGAAAGAGCAACTAAAAGACCCTGAGACAAGAATATGTTTGAAATTTTCGAGAAGTTCAAGGAAGTCACCAAAGCTAAAGCCAAATGACCTTGATGAAGGAGGGAAAGTAGGAGGTAAGACCAGACAGGATAATGAGATCTGCTAATAAAAGGCCTGGTAGTTCCCTGTGAAACTTTGGCTTTTAATCTGAGATAGGAAGTCACTGAGGGGTTTTGAAGGGGAGGAACCACATGATGATTTTGAAGGCAGTTTCATTTTTTGACATGACATGTTTTAAAACAGATCGCAGAATCATACATTGGATACTCATTGAAAATACATTGTTACATGGCAAGAGAAGAAGCAGGAGGATACTCAGAAGGAAATTTCAGTAGTCTAGTTGAGAAACTACTCAATAGTAGTAGATGATAATGATGATGATGATGATGGTTAGCACTAAGTGCCAACTATTATTGGACTGTAATAAATAATTATACTATATTGGCTACAATTAGATTTTCATGGAGAAAAAAGACAATTTAAAAGTGAGATACCAAAGATTAAAAAAATAGTATTTGTTAAAGTGAAGACTGTATGACTGTACACAGAAGCTCCCTCATCTTTGGGTCCATCACAGCTATGTGTACATAGGACCAATATAGCTGATATGAAATTTTAAATTTTAGTCATCAGAAAAAAAACCCAACATAATTGAATATATCTGTTCATCTATTTGAAATACAGTTGTTCAACCATTGTGTTTTTTAATTGGAGTTGAACTGAATTTAATGTCAAACCAAAGGAAGGAAGAATAAGAAGGAGTAAGAGGAGGAGGAAAGAAAGATGTATCATCTATTTGATTTGTAGAAGAGAAAGAAGGCAGTCAATCAAAGGGTTATTGGAAAGTGATTTTTAACTAAAATTGCTTTTTTCTATTCTACAAAAATATACAAAAAATTTGAAATAGAAAGTTAGAATGTTGACAGGAAAAAAATTATCACCATAGTCTATCATCCAAACCAACATCAGTTTAACGTGTTTCTTACTGTTCTTATTATTCTTTTTAAAAAATATATTTTATTGACTGTGGTACTAGAGTTGCCCCATTTCCCCCCATTTACTTCCCTCAACCCTGCACACCCTCTCCCACCCACATTCCCCCTCTTTAGTTTGTGTCCATATGTCATAAGTTCTTTAGCCTCTACATTTCCCATACTATTCCTACTCTCCCCCTGTCTATTTTCGACCTACCATTTATGCTACTTATTCTCTGTACCTTTTCCCCCTCTCTCCTCCTCCCACTCCCCTGTTGCTAACGCTCCACATGATCTCCATTTCTATGGTTCTGCTCTTGTTCTAATTGTTTGTTTAGTGTGTTTTTGTTTTTGCTTTAGGTGTGGTTGTTAATAATTGCGAGTTTGCTGTCATTTTACTGTTCATATTTTTTATCTTCTTTTTATTACATAAGTCCCTTTAACATTTCATATAATGAGGGCTTGGTGATGATGAACTCCTTTAACTTGACCTTATCTGAGAAGCACTTTATCTGCCCTTCCATTCTAAATGAAAGCTTTGCTAGATAGAGCAATCTGGGATGTAAGTCCTTGCCTTTCATGACTTGGAATACTTCTTTCCAGCCCCTTCTTGCCTGAAAGGTCTCTTTTGAGAAATCAGCTGACAGTCTGATGGGAACTCCTTTGCAGGTAACTATCTCCTTATCTCTTGCTGCTTCTAGGATTCTCTCCTTCATTTTTACCTTGGCTAATGTAATGATGATGTGCCTTGGTGTGTTCCTTCTTGGGTCCAACTTCTTTGGGACTCTCTGAGCTTTCTGGACTTCCTGAAAGTTTATTTCCTTTGCCAGGCTGGGGAAGTTCTCCTTTATTATTTGTTGAAGTAAGTTTTCAATTTGTTGCTCTTCCTCTTCTCCTTCTGGTATCCCTATAGTTCAGATGTTGGAATGTTTTAAGATGTCCTGGAGGTTCCAAAGCCTCTCCTCATTCTTTTTGAATTCTTATTTGTTCATTCTTTTCTGATTGTATGTTTTTTCTTCCTTCTGATCCACTCCATTGATGTGAGACCCAGCTTTCTTTCCATCACTATTGGTTCCCTGTGCATTTTTCTTCATTTCACTTATTGTAGCCTTCATTTTTTTCATCTAATTTGTGACCAAAATCAACCAATTCTGTGAGCTTCCTCATCACCAGTGTTTTGAACTGTGCATCTGATAGGTTGGCTATCTCTCAGTTGCTTAAAAGGATCAGTTCTGGGGTTTTTATTTCTTCTTCTGTTTGAGCCATCTTCTTTTTTTGGGGGGGGGTGTCTGGTCACACCTGTTAGGTAGGAGGAGCAGAGCCTTAGGTGTTCACCAGGGTGGGGCAACCCATTTGTTGGGTTGTGAAGCTATATTTGGGGGCGGGGTCTGAGAGAGAACAATGGCGCTTGCTCTGCTCTAGTGCACTTCAGTCCTTTCCACCACTTCCCCCAAGCAACCTGGACCTTTCTGGTGCTGATTCCCGTGTGGGTGGGCTTGTGCACCCTTTTGTCTTTCCAACAAACTCTCCTGTGAGGCTGTGAGTATCTGCCTGCACGTCAACCCCCACAGGTGTTTTCAATCAGTGCCCTGCGGCTCTATTTCCCAGCACTGGGATCCTGGGTTGCATGCAGTGCCTTGCTTCACAATCACTGCTTCCCTGGGTCTGCCGGTTGCCACCCCTCAGCCGGGATTCGCCAGCTGCCACTTGCACACCCAGGGTCACCCTACTGTGGTCTTACATGCCTGGTCCCAATACTCTTTGTCCCGCATGACACCTCTCCGCCCAGCTGCCCGACTCTGCCCCTTTTACCGGTGTGGACGAATGTGTCTATTTTAATTCCTTGGTTGTCCGACTTCCATTCAGTTCAATTTTCTGTCAGTTCTGGTTGTTATTCTGTTTCTAAATTGTTGTTGTCGCTATCTTGGTTGTGTGAGGAAGCACAGTGTGTCTACCTATGCCTCCATCTTGGCTGGAAGTCCCCTGTTCTTATTATTCTTATAAGGTTTTGCGTTTAATAATCATACAACATATAGATTTATATATGATTTTTACACTTATCGCAAAATAAAATGTATTTACCCATGTTCTCAAATTTTATACATATCACTTAAAATAAGCATGCAATATATTTAGTACGTGTCATAATTTACTTTACTAAATCTGTATTCATAGATAATTTTAAAGGTTATTTTGTATTTTAAATAGTGCCACAGCAACTACCTTTGTGCATAAAACTTGCATTCTCTATTTAAGAGCATTTTCTTAGAACAGGTACTCAATATTGGGATCACTAAAACATTTTAAGGTTTTTAAATAGAATTCTCAACCATAAGAATAAAAAAAATCTATGAATAAATAATGAAGATTACAGAACATTAAATTAAGGACTTTCTAGAGAAGCAATTTAGTGATTAATTAAGTTAAATATCAAGAAAGGGGATAATGTATAAAACCCAACATGACTAGAAGTTTTTCTGCAGAGTTCCAAATCAGAAGATTATATATCATGTAATATCAAAACAGTGCATCAGGCTTTAGGCTAAGATGGAGGCATGGGTAGACATGCTTCACTTTTTTGCATAATCAAAAGAAGGATAACAACCAATTTAAAAAAAAAAACACAACCAGAAATGCCAGAAAATTGAACTGTATGGAAGTCTGACAACCAAGGAGTTAAAGAAACATTTATCCAGAATGGTAAGAGGGGTGGAGATGGGACGTTGGGGCAGCAAGAACGTGTGACAAGGTGGCAGCTGGTGGAATGGGACATTCCACATGGATGTGTGCATAACCCAGGAGGAACACTGGGGAGCAAGACAGACTGCACACAACCCAGGGTTCCAGTGTGCGAAAGTAAAGCCTCAAAACCTCTGGCTGTAAAAAACTGTAGGGGTGCAGTGGTAGGAGAAACTCGCAGCCACACAGGAGAGTCCATTGGAGAGGTCCACAGAATCCTAGAACATACACAAGCCCATCAACCCAGAAATCAGCACCTGAGTGGGCAAAATCCACTTGTGTGAAGTGGGGAGAGTTACTGCAGGTGGGTTTAGAGCCAAGCAAGCAGCATTGTCCCCTCTCTGATCCCTCCCCTGCATATAGCACCACAACACAATGACCTGGGTTGCCCACCCTGGTGAATACATAAAGCTCCCCGCCATCGCACAAAAGCCCTGAGCTGGACAGTTTCACAGGAGAATTTTATAAAACATTTAAGGAAGAGCTAACCCCTATCATTCTCAGACTATTCCAAAAAGTCCAAGAAGAGGGAAGACTCCCAAATGCTTTTTATGTGGCCAGCATTATCCTAATCCCCAAATCAGATAAAGACACAACAAAGAAACAAAACTACAGGCCAATATCACTGATGAACATAGAGTCTAAAATCCTCAACAAACTACTGGCAAACCACATCCAGTGATACATCAAAGAGATCATACACCATGACCAAGTGGGGCTCATCCCAGGGATGCAAGGATGGTACAATATTCACACATCAATAAATGTAATACATTACATAAATGAAGAAAAGACAAAAATGCCATGATCATATCAATAGATGTGGAAAAAGCATTTGATAATATACAGCACCCATTTATGATCAAAACACACAGCAAAGTGGGAGTAGAGGGAGCATACCTAAATATAATAAAAGCCACATATGAAAAACCTACAGCCAACATCATACTCAATGGGCAAAAACTAAAAGCTTTCACAGCAATCAGACAAGAAGAAGACATAAAATTGGCAAGGAAGAAGTAAAACTGTCATTGTTGGTAGATGAAATGATAGTGTACATAGAAAACCCTATAGACTTCACCAAAAAACTACTCAACCTAATAAGTTAGTTAGGCAAAACAGTGGAATACAAAGTCAATATTCAGAAATCAAAGGCACTTTTGTATATCAACAACAAAATATCAGAAACAGAAATCAGGAAAAGAAAATCCCACTTGATATAACACCAAGAAAAATTAAGTACCTAGGAATAAACCTAACCAAGGAGGTAAAAGACCTGTACTCAGAAAACTATACAACACTGAAGAAAGAAATTAAGAAGGACATAAATAAATGGAACCATATATCATGTTTATGGTTGGAAGAATTAACATCCTCAAAATGTCCATACTACCCAAAGCAATTTATAGATTCAATGAAATCCTTATTAAAATATCAATGACATATTTTACAGGTATAGAACAAACATTTCAAAAAATTATATGGAACCATAAATGACCCCAAATAGCTGCAGCAATTTTGAGAAAGAAGAGCAAAGTAGGAGGGATCACAATACCTGATAACAAACTATATTACAAAGCCATAGTAATCAAAACAGTCTGGTACTGGCATAAGAACAGACACATAGATCAATGAAACAGAATAGAGAGCCCAGAAATAAACCCAAGTCTCCATGGTCAATTAATATTCAACAAAGTGGGCAGAAGCATAAAATGCAGTGAAAATAGCCTCTTTAACAAATGGTGTTCGGACATCTGGACAGCTACAGGAAAAAAATGGAACTTGACCACCAACTTACACCATACACAAAAATAAACTCCAGATGGATACAAGACTTAAATATAAGTCATGATACCATAAAAGTCCTAGAGGAGAACATAGGCAGGAAAATCCCAGATATTCCATGCAGCAATATTTTCACTGATACATCCCCTAGAGCAAGGGACATAAAAGGAAAGAACAAACAAATGGGACTACATCAAAATTAAAAGCTTCTGCATGGCTAAAGAAACATTAGCAAAATGAAAAGGGAACCAACTGTATGGGAAAATACATTTGCCAATGATACCTCAGACAAAGGTTTGATCTCCAAAACATATAAAGATATCACATGACTCCATACTAGGAAGACAAACAATCCAACTAAAAAATGGGCATATAAAGATCTCACATGACTTTATACTAGGAAGACAAACAATCCAACTAAAAAATGGGCAAAGGACCTGAACAGACTCTTCTCCAAGGAGGGCATACAGAGGGCCAAGAGATATATGAAAGGATGTTCAGCATCACTAGCCATCAGAGAGATGCAAATTAAAACCACAAAGAGATACCACTTCACACCAGTCAGAATGGCCATCATAAAAACATCAACAAACAACAAATGCTGAAGGGCTTGTGGAGAAAAGGGAACCCTAGTGTACTGTTGGTGGGAATGCAGACTGGTGCAGCCACTGTGGAAAATAGTATGGAATTTCCTCAGAAAACTAAAAACGGAATTGCCTATTGACCCAGCAATTCCTCTGCAGGGATTATACCATAAGGATTCTGAAATACCAATTCAAAAGAACCTATGCACCCCAATATTTATAGCAGCACAATCTACAATAGCCAAGTGCTGGAAGCAGACTAGGTGCCCATCAGTAAATGAATGGATCAAAAATCTGTGGTTCATTTACACAATGGAATTCTTTGCAGCAGAAAGAAAGAAGGAGCTCCTACCCTTTGCAACAGCATGGATGGAACTGGAGAGCACTTTGCTAAGTGAAATAAGTCAGGCAGTGAAAGACAAATACCATATGATCTCACCTATAATTGGAACCTAATCAACAAAACAAAGAAGCAAGCGAAATATAACTGGAGACACAAAAATTAAGAACTGACTGTAATCAGAGGGGAGGGCATAGAGAAATAATGGGGGAAAAGAGGGAAAGGGTCATCAGTGACCATCTGTAAAGGAGCCATGGACAAAGCCAAAGGGGGGAAGGATTGAGGGTGGGAGGTAGGGGTGGTTGTGGTGGGGGAAAGTGGTGATGGGAAAATGGAGACAGCTGTATTTGAACATTAATTAAAAATTATTTTAAAAATATAAATAAATATTTAAAAAAGAAACAAACATTTAACATGAACAGAATGAAGAAACAAGAATCTAAAAAATTGAGGAGAGGGTTAGGAACCTCTGGGACAACTTTAAATGCTCCAACATCATGAGTTTTCTTTGTAAGCTTTAGAACACTGTTAAAACTAATTACTGCATTTTCAAAAACCAAAAGTTCTGACATCCAATCATAGCAGTGACAGGAGAAGGAGAGCAAGAAATTGAAAACTTATTTGAAAAAATAATGAAGGAAAACTTCCCCAATCTGGTGAAGGAAATAGAATTCCATGAAGTCCAGGATGCTCAAACAATCCCAAAGAAGTTGGACCCAAGGAAGCACACATGAAGGCACATCATAATTACATTTCCCAAGATTAAAGGGAAGGAGAGAATCTTAAAAGCAACAAGAGAAAAGGAGACAGTTACCTACAAAGGAGTTCCCATAAGACTATCAGCTGAGTTCTCAAAAGAAACCTTACAGGCAAGATGGGGCTGGAAAGAAGTATTCAAAGTCATGAAAGACAAGGACCTACATCCAAGATTGCTCTATCTAGCAAAGCTTTCATTTAGAATGGAAGGGCAGATAAAGTGCTTCTCAGATAAGGTCAAGTTAAAGGAGTTCATCATCACCAAGCCCTTATTATATGAAATGTTAATGGGACATATTTAAGAGAAAGAAGATCAAAACTATAAACAGAAAAAGACAACAAGCAACTATCAATAACTGAATGTAAAACAAAAACAAAAGCAAACTAAGCAAATAACTAAAACAGTAGCTGAATCACAGAAGTGGAGATCACAGGGAGGGTTATCAGTGGGGAATAGGAGAGGGGAGAATGGGGGAAGAGCTACAGGGAATAAGAAGCATAATGGGTAGGCACAAAATAGATAAGGGGAGGTTAAGAATAGTGTAGGAAATGGAGAAGCCAAAGAACTTATATGCACGACCCAGGGACATGAAATTAGGTGGGGGGATGATGGTGGGAGAGGTGTTGCAGGGCAGAGGGGGATAAAAGGGGGAAAAATGGGATAACTGTAATATCATAATCAATAAAATATACTGAAAAAAGTGCATCATTTTAAAATGATAGCTTCACTGACATCAAATGATTACATTTCACATTTGTTTTGAATATAATTTTGTGTTGTCAATAAACATCAGGCATGATGCTTATTAATGAAGTTGAAAAATTCTGACATTTTGTAATTACATTAGTTTATTAGTCAGTATGAATTAAATAATGTATCAGGTTGTTAAATGAGATTTTCCTTAATATCTCAAATTTTGACTGATATCCCTAAGCTGAAAACAATGCAGATAGTGTCCACACATTGTAAATAAAGGTGCTAGACACATCCATGTAGGATTTGCTGAAAGAAAACATAGGTGTAACCATCACCATCCACCTGTGACTTATTTGAGATAAGATAAGATATTTAAAAAGAAACTGTTTGATGGAAATTTGAAGAAATAGATCAGACTTTGACTTTTCTCCTTGTCTTTCCAAACCAGGTAGATGATTCCTGAGATTGGGATTGCCTGTGAGAAAGCTCACTGTCCCTCATATGAATGCTGCCTGGGCAGCAGAAATTCTATAGGTTTCTTATAGTGTGCCACCAGGGTGGCAAATAGTGAAAAAAATGTTGGGAGATCATAACTAGCATCCCTTGGATTTTAAAGTTTTGTGTATTAATACAGTCAGGTAATAGATTTTAACATGAAGAATCCCATAATGGCATTGCATGCTGCTAACTTGTCTAACACCTTGGAGTGTCACTGATGTGTGAGTTTTACTTTGGTCAGGTGGGTTTTAGAGGCAGTTAAATTTGAGCCATCTTAAATAGATTCCAATAATTGAAAATTAGACCATTCTTATAAGTGACTAAAGAACTATGGGATATAAAAGGGATGTCACAAAGAGGTGGAGAAGCAGATTGGTTGGAATGGGGATGGAAGTATTGCAGGCCATTCAGTAAACTGGCATTTACTTTAACTTACAAGATGAAAACAAAAAATATTGACAACTAACAATAAATTGTCCTAGTTATCAGTACAATATAAAATACAAGATGCGCAATAACTTGTTGTATACCTGAAGTTTAATTTATCTGGGCATCCTGTTGTTTTGTTTTTTAACCTGTAAAATCTAAGATTTGCTATATCCTGGTCAAAAGATGTGGGTCCTAAAATGTGGACACACATTACACATATGTTTGTATGTATGTACATTAAACACTTGTTTGAGCAAACATAAACATCAAATATTAGATAATTTTATGTACAGCTTTTGTATTTGTAAACAATGCTTCATATATAATACTTTAATGTACTTGTAAAAGCATTTATTGATACAATGTATTTACATATGTTTATTGTTACTGCTTTATCTGCATGACTTCCTTTAGTCTTCACAGCTACCCATGACATTAATGCTATTTTTATTCCTATTTTACAGAGGAAGAAAACACAGTTTAGAGACATAAAGAAACTTGACCAAGGTCACACAACCAAGAAGGGGCAAAGGAAGATTTATACTTAGGGTCATGTGACTGCAAAGCCTGTACTCTAACCACTTATGCTCTACTTGCCTCTTTATGCAATGTAAGCCAGAAGAATAAGCAAATCGCTTTCTTAAAAAGTGCTGCATAGGGATGTGTTAGAGAAGAAACAAGGGAGAATAAAACACTCCAAATGTTAAAGAATAGAAAGGCAAGTCTGATTTTAATTTGGGACAGAGATTTCCTCTTTCTCATACTGATATAAAAGTAGAGTTATGGCTCCAAGCATCTATAATTTGCAAAAACATCAATTGTATAGACACATTGAAACTTCCAAACAGGATCTCAAAAATAATGGCCCAGGTGAAATCGTCCTTAAAAAATAAAGTGTTAGATACCCATGTCCAACAGAAAGGAGCTTGTTTTGTGTCTTTACCTTTATTTGTGTCTTTTTAAAAAATAATGCATGTATTTGCTGTTTGAGCCACAAATGCACTCGATTGTACTTGAATAAAAGGGGCTACACATAAGAATTGTAATTTTTCTGAAAGCATCTTAATTCTTTTATTTTTCTGTTGAATAAGGTGCTATAATTTATCCTTAATGGGTATAAAATAAATATGGATTGCAAATAGACTTTTGAAATTGCCTTTTAAAATCATCAAATTATTCAGTCCCCAAAGATGTCATTTTTGTTACCCTCAAATAATCATGAGGTGAATGCCTGCCTTTTTCTTGTATTTCTAATTCACCAATCAAAGAATACATTAATCTCTGTATTCTACTGGAAATAGAAAGAATTCTCTCCAGAGATGTTGTCATAGTATATGCAGTGGAATTTTTTTTATCCTCATCATTTTGATATTTCTATCATTTAAAAATATTCATATCCTAGGATGGCATTTTTTAAAGTTCAAAAGAATGACATGAGTGCTATTGTGTTCCTTTTAACTTCATGTTATATTTTTAAAATTTTGCAGGTCTAGCCCTGGCTGGTATAGCTCAGTGAACTGAGCATGGGCCTGTGAACCAAGTGGTCACTGGTTCGATTCCCAGTCAGGGCACATGCCTGGGTTGTAGGCCAGGTTCCTGGTAGGGGACACGTGGGAGGCAACCGTACATTGATGTTATCTTCCTTCTATTTCTCCCTCCCTTCCCCTTTAAAATTAAAGAAATAAAATCTTTAAAATATTTTGCAGGTCTACTGTTGTATGCTATTAAAGTACCTGCATTTTTTGGACTATAAGACGCACCCCCCAAATTTGAGAGGAAAAGGAGGGTGAGTTTTATAGTCCGAGTGTAGCTTACCTAGTTTGCTGTGGGGTGGGGTGGCCTATGTTATTTATGTTATTGAATATTTTACCACATTTTTTGCTTCAATTTTTTTTCCCTATATTCTTCCTCTAAAACCTAGGTGTGTCTTATGTTCATGTCTGAAAAATTCGGTATATGTCAAGTTTCTAAAAAATCCATCATTAAGGAAATTGTTCCTAAAATTATCTCCATTATTCCGAATAGCTCTTTTTGCTATTTAAACCAGAATCCATAAAACAATATTTTCAACTGGTTACTGCTCATCATGAAAGAAGATGGCAGTTCCAATGATAGTTATGGATATTTAGCCTCTTTCTAGCAAAAACAAAAAACAACAAATAAAATTTAAGAAAGAAAAAAGTAAACTATTTTCATATTGTTCATAAAGCAAGCAATTATTAATGTGAAGGTTCTGTTTATTTGAATATACCCCTTGGCAGCCGTGTTTGTACTCCCCTGAACTTCCTGCACTGGGCTTAGATTTATATGATTCAGTCTGACCCCACCAATCTGCTCTTCATTTATGAGTGATGATAATTGTCAAAATGCACTTACATAGTTTTCAACAGTTCTTTATGTATCTGAATAATCAAATAACACAATTTGGAAAAAATACAAAAATTTCAAAAAAGCAAAAAAATAGACATTATTTGTAAAGGTATAAATATATTTTAATAATTGTTGGCTAAGTGTCAGGTGTTGCAGGATGTATTATGTATACACATCTCATTTCATCCTTGTATCTACCTTGTGAAGTAGATATCAGGAGACCAAAAAAAAAATATGCTTAGAGAAAGGACATCACTTGCTCAGGGTTAGGTACTGCTAAGAAGAATAATCAGGAGTTGAAGTTTGGTCTCTCAGTAAATTTGTGAGTTATATCTACTATATAAGGCTATCTCTGAACAATTCAAATCTTTTTTAAAGGTTTAATTGCCTGACTACTGATATAGTTGTTCAAGGACATACTGTAGTCTGTCAAAACATGCTAAATTATTCTGTAAGTGCAATAAAAATTAGGTTCGCCTGGTTTATATGAAAAATAACCAGTTGACTGAATTTTTCTTTAAAAATATTTATAGAAGTCCATGTGTATATAAACCCAGAGAACACTATGCAAAATGATGAAGGCAATTCATGGATTCTCCTACACTATGCATTTAAAAAGACATAAGTATGCTACATTGAGTTTGTGCATATTATCTCTCACTGATGTGCCTGTAAATCTTTAGTAAGTATTGGGGATTATGATAAACATAATCTCTTGCCAGAGAGATTACTTGAATAATGTCTTCATTTTGCTTGCATGTATGTATATTTGATACTGAGTAGACATTTTATTGTATGTGGTATCTATATCTGATCCTTTAAACCAGAGGTCTGCAAACTTCTTTTGTAAAGTGCCAAGTAGTAAATATTTTAGGGTTTGTGGGCCATACTGTCTTTGTTGCAATTACTCAGCTTTGCTGTTATATTGCAAAAACAGTCATAGATAATGCATAAATGAATGGGCATGCCTTTGTTCCAATAAAACTTTACTTATATATATATAGGTGGTAATATGGGTTTTGCCAAAGGGCCATAGTTTGTTGAACTTTGCTTTATACCATGATCTGATAGGGTATACATTCACATACAACACACATGCACACACATACACATCACATTTTTAATGGAAGTGAACCATTATTATAATGTCTTCTTTTAATACCTATTCTAAGCTGAATCTATATGATATTGCTGATAACAGGCTGTTTTAAATTATTTAATTATTTCCTAAAGTTAGCACTATTCTTCTAAATTAACTACTGGATAATTAAAATGAAAGTTTGTTGCACTGTATTGAGAAAGGAAATGGAGGCAATAGACTACAGTTCTCTTCATTTTTAATTGAAAACTGAGTTAAATTAGCTCTACACTGCAATGGTTTTATAAAGGAGTTCGTTATAAGCATTTGTAAAACTAATGCACAGTGTAAGGGTACTTTTCTATTTATACTATTGCTATAATTAAAAGCCTGTCAATATTTTAAAAGACTAATCTAAGGCTTTTCCGATTTAGCTTTATATATTCTCTTCAGATTAAAACCTGGTAAATAACAATGACCCTGGGTTGGGGTTGGGATGGAGAGAGGGACTTGAGAACATTTATTTTTTAAACTAATTAGTCTCCTGGGCTATTTAATATGGGTGCTTATGTTGTTTTATAGTTAAGCATTCTAAGTATTAAGACCTGTTCTTCAAGTTTAGCAGAAGTCCACATATTCAAAGATTTTACTTAAATGTATTTCAAGCTTTCACCCTAAATATACAGTTTTATATTTTCAAAATGTTTCCAAGGGAATTCTAAGGAATACTCTGACAAAATGTTTGGATTTGAAATAGTAGCTTGAAACAACACACAAAACAGATCTGGAGCCTATAATTCAAAGAGGCTGAATTCCCATCATGCCTAAGGTAAAATGTGAGAAGCTTTTGGAAGAAATGGATGAAACAGTTAGTAATGTGCATGTCTGACACCTTTCACAGATCAAATATCTGCCATTTTTTATGATATAAAGTATAATGAAATGCTTGACTTATTGGAAAATATTAGAGATTTACAGTACTTTATAATGTGTATCAACCTATACAGTGAAGCTGAACAGTGTCCTATATCTTCTTTCCTTTTTCTTCAGACATGTTAACCAAGTTATACAACTCAAAACATAATCAAAATATACATGTAAGATACCGTATTTTTTTGGACTATAAGACATACTTTTCCCCCCTCCCCAAATTTGGGAGGAATAATGGTTGTTAATGCTGCTGTTGAGTTCTGTTTACATTTACATTCGTGAAATATTATGTTATTTATGTTATTAAATATTTTACCACATGTTTTGATTCAAAAATTTTTTTTTCCTATTTTCCTCCTTTAAAACCTAGGTGTGTCTTATGGTCCAAAAAACATGGTAAGTTTGTTTAATATGTCAGCTCAAAACATTTGAAAACCCAATCTCCAAAGCATGGTGTTCAGTGTCCCACAATCTAACTCCAGTTTTCCTTTCCTGCCTTATTTTTTGCTAAGTCTTATTGTACATGGTTTACTCTAGCCAGATATGATGTATGGCCTTATCAGCCTGAATGTACCCAGTCTGGTCTGATCTTTGAAGCTAAGCAGAGTTGGCCCTGGTTAGTATTTGGATGGAAGGCCAACTTCCTTTTCATGAATATGCTCTGTATTTACTGAACCCTTATTCTTCTTGCATTTGGAAGGGAAATTTTTAAAAGAAATGGATGAAGCTACTCTTAAAAATTTGTGGAAACATTAATTTTACCTTTAGGATCAAATGCCATTTATATACATTTTGCAAATACAGCCTCAGAACCCAATCTTTGCTTGCTTGCCAAACACCAAAAACATAAACTGTTTTAGCCACCACTACATAGTTCTTTTTTATCTATTAGTTTACAAAATATTTTTGTTTCCATTCAATGTCATCCACTCTGCTATCTTTGTATGTAAATGGGTTTTATATTTAAGGTTTTTTTTTTTGTTAAAACACGGGAAATTTTCAGTTGTGAGGTTTTTGAGTGGAAACTTTGAGGATATGGAAGTATACTTACATTAGAAACAAGCATAACTTCTTATCTACAGTCTGCCTGGCTTTTTTCCCCCTGTGTATTTGATGAAGGACACATGCTGATGACAGTTAAAAATTAAATAGGACATGAATGATAAAGAGAACATCTCAGTCTGCCTCAACCTCCACCAGTGCTAGGCCAATGAACAGAAGAGGAGTTTGAACTTAGGTTTAGGAAGGACAGGTAATGTGCCTGGCAGTGGGGTATCTAGTGGGAGATGAAAAGGGATTGTAGAAAAATAATAGTAACAATAATAGATATTTACTGAACATTTACTATTTGTCAGGCAGAGTGCTTGGTGCTTTACTTGCATTATCTCCTTTAATACTCATAACAGCCCCAAGAGGTAGGTGCTGTTTGTTCACACCACTTTAGAGATAGGGAAACTGAAGCTCAGAGAGGTTATACTCATTGCGTTCTTTTCACCAAACACTCTTCTAAGTGATTTATGTCTATCATTTAATTTAATGTTAATAACAACTGTATCAGGCAGATGCTATTATCTCCATTTTATAGATGAGAAAGCTATGGACATCTAGGCCCACTGATTA
Organism: Tonatia bakeri; assembly: GCA_004024845.1. NCBI lineage: Eukaryota > Metazoa > Chordata > Mammalia > Chiroptera > Phyllostomidae > Tonatia > Tonatia bakeri. Next base: position 66,294 of record PVIA01007054.1, read on the forward strand.
ATGAGTTTGAACTCTTAATTCCTATGCCATCTAGTAACCTAGCTTCAATTTATTTTTTTCTTTTATTATAATCTCTTATTTTGTTTGTATTGTTTAGCACTGTTTGATAACCGATCTGTTAATGTCTTCATATATGGAATTTCATCTCTGGAATCTCTTGATACTTATTATTTTCTATCACAACCCCCAAATCCTGGGACAACCTACATGACCAGGGGGCTCAGAGCAAGGAGCCCTTCAATAGTGGCCTATATGAACTCTACCTTAGGCCTTGGAGAAAAGGGTTCTTGCTTTCCCAGGCTTTGCTTTTCTAGGTGGTCTTCCTCAGTTTGGTATAACATCCAGAAAGAAGAGTAGGAGGGGATTCACACATATTTCCCTATGTGAGATGGGTGAAACTACCAATTTTTCTCACTTTGGCTGGACACATTTGTCTTAGTCTCAGAAGCTGCCTTCCATGTACCTGTTCTATATGCATCGGATAATGTTAGATTTGGATTGAGTAATCTTTCCTATACAAAAAATATAGAATTAGGAAAATTACGAATTATTTTTATTGTTGTTCAAGTAAAATTGTCTCCATTCCCCTCTCACTCCCCTCAATCCTACCCACCACCCACCTTCTACATGCTATCTTCCCCTGCCCGTTGTCTTTGTCCATGGGTCCTTTATACATGGTCCTTGATGACCCTTCTATTTTTTCCCCTGTTATCTGCTGAATTAATTTTTTAACAAACATTGTAGGGTAGGATTCAGAGTTGGAACAATCAATATGTGTGTCTTCTGACATTAAGAAGTTGATATTTTAGGCAAAGTACATTTTTGAGAAATGTAGTTGGGGATTTTTTTTTATCAGTTTCACTTTGACAGACCATCTGTTGGATGTCAGCCATGGGTTTTTGCCTTCAGTAAGTACTGTCATTTTTATAAACTATGCACTATTTTTACTTGTAGTTATTATATGAATGACACTGAACACTTGAATGGAACTTCCTTGTTATTATACCAAGACTCAAAGTTTCCTGATTGTGAAGTCAGATAATTTACTGGCTCAGATATAGAATATGTTGAGAGTACTTTATTTTCCATATGTGTGTATGTTTTTTAAAAACTCATGAATAGATTTTTATTTAAAATGTAAAGCATGCAATTCATGAATAATTCAAGTTATCTTACTATTGATCACAAATTATATTTTTTAAAAAGTTGTATGACTCAAAAAGGTTTATGGAGAAATAATTAACAAATATAATTGTATTATTTAAAGTGTACAACATGATTTGATATACATATACATTATGGAATGATTACCAAGAACAAGATACCTAACAAATTAATCACCTCACATATTTGACTCCTTTGTGTGTGTGTGTGTGTGTGTGTGTGAAGAATGTTTAAGATCTACTCTTAGCAAATGTCAAACATACAATACTGTATTATTAACTAATAGTCACCATGCTGTAATTAGATCCCCAACACTTATTCTCTTACAACTGAAAGTTTATACCTCTGACCTACCTCACCCCATTTCTTCTCCCCCACACCAACCTCTTGCAACCACCATTCTATTCTCTAGTTCTATGAAACTGGCTTTTTTTAGATTACATATACAAGTGATAATGTACACTATTTGTCTCTCTCTCTCTGTTCATTTTATTTCACTTAGCATAATCACCTCCAGGTTTTCACAAAGGCAAGATTTTCTTCTTTTGATGGCTGAGTAATATTTACATGTGATGTATATAATAGTTGTATAAAATGTGATACAAATATCATACTGTTTTTATACATTCATCTGTGAAGGATATTTACATGTTTTCTATATGTTGCCTATTGTGAATAATGTTGCAATGAACATGGGTCTGCAAATAACTTGAGATCCCAATTTTAATTGTTCTGCTTATATACACAGGAGTGGAATTGCTGGATTATATGCTAGATGAGTATCAAACTAACTCCCCAATAAAGGTTTCTGCTTTTAAGTCATATAACATTAGTTTGTGTTTCTCTGTCAGTACTGATGGTATTTGGACTATAATCTCTGAAGAACAGTCATTTGCATTTTGTAAACTTAGTAGCTTCATTTGTGGACTACCATTTAAATTATCCTAGTAACATGCTGCTTCTATCTAAACACAGGTTAAAAACCAGAGGAAATAACATTAACTCTTTGATGGATATCATAGTCATTAAAGATCCACTTTTTTATTTCAAGGATAATATATATCTGACAGGTTTCTTGATTGCAAGCTACAGAAGCTGACTCTTGCTAAATAAAAAAGGATACCAGACACTCAGAATTAAGAAGAAAATGTGGGAAGAGCAAATTTGGGAAAAGGCAGGCAGCAAGGCATTTATGGAAGAGCCAATAAGCAGAAATCACCTCTATTGCATTTCCCCACTCTTGTGTAAGACTCTCCTACCCTTGATCATTCTTGCTACTCACAGCGGGGCACCATAATATTCACCATACAAGGATATGAACTGAACTTTCATCCTCGTGCCACTTGTTTCAGATTCAAAGCTTTAGATTGAAGTGTCCTATTGGCCCTTCCTTATCATGTGTCCAAAACCACTGCCAGAAAAGAGTAACAATGCCCCATTTTGGTTCCCAAATTAGGGGCCATGAAAAAACACAGAACCATATAAGGACTGTGTGTATTGACCCCTAAAAAGAAGTGTACTGGGTAGATTTAAAAAAGATGTCATATTAACTACACATAAGTTGGTGAGTAGTAATCAATAGAAACAAGTAATATTTTGATTTGACTATGAAGTTTTTTGAGCTCTAAAAATAGCAACCTTAATTTGATTTTTTTTCTGTTTATATGAATGCCTTAACAAAAAAAGGATGTATTTAAAAAGACATAGTAGTGGGTAAACTTGAAAGAGCTACTAATAGCAGTCAGAAAAAAATAAGTTCATAGATATTTGCCAGCTGTGTGATATTAAAAAAATGTCTTAACCTCCCTAGATCTCAATGTCCTTACTTGTAAAATTGAAATATTGCCTCTTGTGCTGTATTTATTATGAGGATCATATGATATAATGATAATGTGCTAAGTACACAGTACTTGGTATGCAGCTTAATAAATGATAGTACTTTCCCTCATAGAGTAAAGGTAAGTCACTAACTTTGCACACAAATTCACAAATTAATTCAACATCATTTGTTTTTAGTTCAATTTAGAAAAATGTGATTATTTTATTCAACCTGACCATGTAGTTGACTGACTGAAATTTTCACTTTGTCTAACTTTTAATATAATGTTTTATTATCTTAAATTAAATTTATATGGGCTTAAGTAAACTTGAGTAATTGCATCATGTTGAATTACCACTGATTTACCTCTCTAACAATCTATCTTAATTAACTCCCAAAATATAAAAACAAGCAGTGTTTTTTGACTTTGGTTTTCTGTGAGAAAATTACTTCAGATATAATTCATAGCATTCACAAGACTTAACTCTTATAACTTGTGCAGATTTTTTAATTGCTTTTTCTTTCCTGAGTACTTATATTCATATTTTATCAAGCTTTTAATCTTTGCTTTGTTGAAAATCACTTCATGGGCCTTAATCATCTATGCCAAATAATAATTAACTAGCAGTTTTGGGAATATTCTATGTTTAAACCATTTAAATCATCACTGTCTTCTTTGATTGGTAAATTACATTAATATTTCAATGACTCAAGAGTTTATATTTTTCTAAAGTCTAAAGTTTTTTTTAAATATAGTCCCCATCTCCTGCCTCAGTTCCTACCCCATCTCCCAATTTCTGACAACTAATTAGCAGTTTAGAAAATGTAAGCTGATGCCAACAATTCTCTGTTCTTTCTGTACCTTTCTTCCTGCTCAGAGACTCCTGTTTTTCCCTAATGTTTCTCGAAATAGTTACTTATATTTTGGAAGCCTTGCTATAAGCAGTTGTAAAATTTGAACATAAATAATGTGGTAACATGCACATTACTTATTATTGTGGTATGCCCTGCTCTAGGCAATACCAAATAAAGAATATTACTGCTCAGGTCACATTTACATCAGCCAAATATTTTCACAACACTGATATCAGAGTGTATTATGTTAAAGATGAAAATAGCAATTTGAGTGCTATAGAAGACTAGAGATAATCTTCCTTCTATGCACAGCCACCAGCTTCATGGATCTGAGCATTAGAAATGCCTAAGAGATATGTTGCAAGACTGAGTTTAAACTAGTGAATATCCAATGTGCAGTGGATTTCAATGTGTCATGTTACCACAAATTTGAAAGGTAATTATGGATGATATTCCAGTCAATATATAACAACTACCTTGGGGGTTGGGTGGAGAAGTAGTGACTTGTTGCATTGACTGATTTTCACAGTGTAAATGTTTCTAGCACAACCAATTTCAAGCTACCGATATGACATCGAATGCAGATTTGGGAACAATGCTAGTAACTAGATCTCATGAAACAAGAGCCAACTCCAGCACATCACTGCATGTATAATTAAACTGCTTCATTTTTCAGGAAACAAATACATCATACAATATGTGATTAGCAAAGGTAGCATCTATAGTCAATATAAAATATTACAACTTAAGTGAAACTCTTATACAGTTGACCCTTGAATAGCTAGCTGATCCTCCCACAGTCAAAATTCCATATATAGATTTTGACTCCCTTAAAACTGAACTATACTCCTTCCTTGTTTATAGGGGATTGGTTCCAGAACCACCCTTCACAACCCTCAGATACGAAAACACATGGATGCTCAAGACCTTTATATAAAATTGTACACACACACACACACACACACACAAAACCAGCCCTCCTCATCCAAGGATTCAACCCACCGTGACTGAAAACAGTATTTTCCATTTGGAGTTGGAAATCTGTGGATGCAAAACCTGGAATATAGGGATTGTCTATATTTTTATTGGAAAAAATCTGTGTATAAGTGAACTTGCATTGTTCAAACCCATGTTGTTCAAGAGTTAACTGTATTTAAAGGCAAAAGTAACCTATTTTACAGGGATAGGAAAAAGTCAGTTAAATTACCAGTAATCATTACCTAAAATATAAATCATAAGTAAGAATACAATATAATAATAATAACAAAAAGACAAATGATACAAATAAATAATATAATAATTAATAAAGAAATAATAATGCAAAAATAAACTCTGCATCATGTACTCACAACTGTAAGTCTACTTTTGCCCACTCTTTTATTACACAGCTTGCAGTTCAAAATCTTTCCAAAAAGTGAAACAAAAAGTAATACTTTATTTTAAAGTGTGATTTGTGGAAAAGTCATTTTGCAGATTAATTAACATGCTGTTATTGGGGTCACAAGTCAGATGTTGCTTTTTCAAATTGGAAAAAGTTGAGTGGGAAAATGAAGCCACTTTGACTGGCTTCTTCTTCAGTTGAGGCAATGCAAAACTAGTGTGCTAAGAAGGACTTTATAAAGAGTGACTTCTCACATCACGTACAATTAAATGTTTGCCTTGGACTTTCAATCTGAATAATGCCTTTTGTTAAATGAATGAAGAGTGTATACATTTCAAAGCTTGCATGTATCTTTTTCATATTTAATGTACTGAAAATCGCTGAGCCCTGGCTGGTGTGGCTCAGTGGATTCAGTGCAGGCCTGTGAACCAAATGGTCACTCTGTTTTTCTCCCTCCTTTGCCCTCTAAAAATAAATAAAATCTTTTTTAAAAAGAAAGAAAATCTCTTAGATACTAAGGGAAGATATAGGTATCATGAAGACAATATGTAGAGCTTGTAGGAGAACAGGATTTTCATGATCAACATGTTTCACATTCACTTGCGTGGTAGGTGCCATGGTGTTGACCATTTGCACTGAGACAGCAAATATTTTATTTTATATGAACAGTCATTTTTCTGAGCTCCATCCCATCAAATTCTTTAATACTTCACTGTCACAGATTCACAAAATGGCAGAAATGGAGGGGTTCTTGGAGATTATCATGATTGTGCAGAGAATCTAATTGGAGGTGAGATTTGCTGATATCACACATCGAGTGATCTGACCAGGCACCAAAAAAGTTGCTCTTCAAGTCTAGTATTCTTTCCATTTCATTTAGCATTCCCTTTGTCCAGACCCTTACCAGCACAGTGGGATCATCCACATTGTTGAATCTCCCCACACCACACTGAAGTTCCTTGCCAGTCTTTAGGTTGCCCAATTTGTGGCTGCTTTGACCTGTACTGTGCTCAAAGAAAGTGCTTGTCTGCTTCAGGATAATTTGCTTTATATAAACACAACAACAAAAACAACAACAACAACTCTCATTTGAGTGCTTGCTGGTATTATTTATTTTTAAAGTGACCTCTAGTGTTACACCATAGGGTTCTTTTAAAGCCTCACCACAGCATTACACATAGGTATTATTATCTCAATTTTACACATAAAAAACAAAGGCTTAGTTGGGTTCAGCAGACAAGGAGCCCAAACCTGAATTCAGTTTTATCTGGCTCCAAAGCATGTCATCTTTAACTCCTTAAGCCACTAAAACCTTCATTATGCTACATAAGTTACAGGAATGAAATAGCTTGAGAAAGAAAAAATGGTTGTAGCAGATAATTTGTTTCCTACAATTCTTTGGATAATTTCTATTTTTAAAGAAGCATGAGTAATACTAAGTTTTTGAAGGCTAACAGCAGTTAACCAGGTAACTTCAAATGAATATATGGAGAAAAATCTAAGTCTCTTTAAAATAATGAACACCAGAGTGTCTGAGAGGTCAAGATGAATGTCTTCTCTGGGAAAACATCTGTTTTCTGGAGAATATTTACTACTATAACTTGCTTATTTTGAGCTGTCCTAGAATGCCATATAACATAGCAACAGAGTTCATTTTAATTTCTTGAGGTCTTTCACTGGGGAAATCTCTGATGCACTCAAGGACTGTAATGCTAAAAAGGTTCTTAGTTGATTTTATCATTTGATATAAATGTAATGATGGTGTAAACATTTATGTAATAGCATCTACCGTCTCCCTGGCTCTTTACTTTGGGCAACAAGAACAAGTATTTCTGATTGATCACTGCATACTCATTTCAGGAAATAATAGAGAAGAGAGAGAAATAGGATAAATAAAGATAAGATTTTTTAATGTTACCTCAAAGACAACACAGGAAAACATAATAATTTTTGTCTGGGGAAGTGTGAGAGGATAAGAATTTTCACCGCATGTATTTTTTGTGCCCATTGAATTTTCAATCATTTAATGGATGTCTTATTCACACACAATTACTTAATAACCTGAAATTAAACTTTATGAAATATAAATATTCCTGGCTGAAAGATGGAACTATTTGAACTAAAAAACTTAAATCCATGTGGAACACTCTTTTGTCTGGTATGTGACCAAATTCTTTTGTGTGTCAAACAAAGAGCTGCCTAGCAATGAATATATTATGCCAGTAATGTGATGTGCATATATACTTATAACCCATGATAATTTAATTAATCAATTAATTTTTATGGAATTTATTGGGGTGACATTGGTTAATAAAATTTTTTAGGTTTCAGGAGTACAATTCTGTAATACATCATCTGTATATTGTACAATATTGTATTATGTGTTCACTACCACAAGTCAAGTTTCCTTCCATCACCATTTATTCCCTCTTTACCCTTTCCTAATTCAGTCCACTCCCCCTTTCTCTCTTGTAATCACCATACTATTGTCTATGAGTTTTTAAAATGTTTTATTTATTTATTTTTAGAGAGAGAGAAAGGGATGGAGAAAGGGACAGAAACATCAATGTTTGGTTGCCTCTGGCATGATCCCTACTGGTGACCTGGCCTGCAACCCAGACATGTGCCCTGACTGGGAATCAAACCAGTGACCCTTTGGTTCACAGGCCAGCACTCAATCCACTGAACCACACCAGTCAGGGATGTCTATGAGGGTTTTTTTCCTTACTCCCATCACCTTTTTCGCCTAGACCTCCAACCCCCTCCTGTCTGACAACTGTCACTTTGTTCTCTGTATCTATAAGTGTGTCTCTATTTTGTTTGTTAGTTTATTTTGTTCATTAGATCCCACATATAAATGAAATCATATAGTATTTTGAAGCAGCCCAACTGCCTATAAGTAGATGAGTGGATAAAATAGCTGTGGTGCATTTACACAATGGAATACTACTTGGGGTAAAAAAAGAAGAGAACCTTACCTTTTGTGACAGCATGAATAGATCTGGAGAGTATTATGATAAGTGAAATAAGCCAGTCTGAGAAAGGTAAACAATTTTTTTGATTTAAACATTGCAGCTTAAAAACATGCAAGGTGTTTCACACATGGTAGATGTCATTCACTCTTTCTAGGTGCTGCAGTAAATAAATAAACCCCAGAGTTTATGTACCAAAGATATTTTTTCATCTTTTTCTTACCAATCCATATGTCTTAATTTCCTTAGTAAGACAAAAAAAAAAAAGAGGCTCTGTAAATGTTCACAGCAAGACATGGAATGATAACAAAGCCTTGGTTAGGTTCACAGTATTAATCTCTACTTCATTGGGTCCTCAAAGGAAAGTAGAAAAGAAACTAAGTCTTTGAGAAAGTTGAACCTGAGCCAGGCTCCATGTTGGGTACTTTACATACATTATCTCATTTAATCTTCATAATCTTATGTGTTGCAAGTGATGAAGTATAATCTTATTTGTTACAGATGATGAAACAGGCTCATAATGTTCAGTTTAATATGACTCAGATCACAAGGTTATTAAGTAGAAGAGCTGAGATTTGAGTTGGATTTTATGTGGTTTCTCAGTTAGATATGATAATAAGGACCATAATAATTACTATTTATCCAGGGGTTTTTGTGTGTGACATATCAGTTCTAATATCTCCCCAAATCCTTCAAAGTATGTATTTTTGTTCTCTTTTCACAAGTGGTCCAAAACTGAGGTTTAGAGAAATGATGAAAGCTGTCTAAGGTCATAGAGCTAATAGATAATGGGTATATGATTCCAGGTTTGTCTTTCTCCAAAATCTACTGTTTCTCACATAACACTCTACCTCTAAATATAGCTGTATGGCACCTGATATTGGTAGAAAGGCCATCCAAACTAATCTCAGTCACCAAATGCAACAGACACACTCTCATTCCCACACACATACATATGGAAGAATAGTGGACATTATAAACAAAGGGAGGCTATAATTTGATATCATATAATGAAAACCAATTTCACCATCATTCTGGATATAGGACAATTAAATACAGAAAAACCTGTTACATCTTTATTTTAATATCTTTCCATTTAAAAATTATCTTTGTGTCCCTAAGAAATACATGACATAAAATGTTTATTCTGTTTTCCATCATTTAGCTGCACAGCATCTTGTGGTTTGAGAGAAATCATGTAAGAATATTAATATAGCAAATTCTATATTTAATACATTAAAATAATATTATGGATAGAAAAAATAATAAAAAATAAAAATACAAGATTTTTACTATATTCTCCATTGAGAGTAAACTGACTAAAGGACAAAAAACATGAAAAAAAGAACTACCTCAGAAATAGCAAAAGCACTTGCTAGCAAAGTGCACTTTCTTAATTGAGATCAATGACTCTTGATTAGATCAACCGTAATGGAGGGAAAAAAAACCTGTGCATAAGTCATTTCCTAAATATTAATATCCCATACGAATGATCTATTTTATGTTCAAATGTAAGCAATTATGTCAGTGTAGATAACAATCAAATTTCTTTATATTTTTCATTAATAGATCAGAGAAGTTACTTGGAATTACAAAATCAAAATCAACCAAAACCTAATCTTTGAAATATATTAAGATGAATGAAAACATAATAACACCTCACCAAACTAGAAATCTCATTTATGTACAATACAATCAGGCACTCACAATTAAGTGAAAAGGACTTAGAAATGGCCAGAAAAGACTTTGGAGGGTCCCATGAAGTTGATGAATTTTAAAGTTTCTCTTGTCTATGTTCAGTACCTCTTTATCTTATTTCCACTGCAATAGTAAACACTTGGGTTATCTTGTTCTAAATCTACCTTACATTAGAGGCAACAAATTAGAAGAGAGATAAGTTTCTAAAGGTTGAGCTGTTGACTGAAGTAAATAATGACAGCTGTCAGAGAGTAGACTGTAGGAGAACTATTAAAACATACCACCAAGCCATCTAGGGCAAATAATCCTATATTTGTATAAATAGCTCACAAGAGCCCAAATTATATTGCAATGAAGTATAATACATTCATAGTCAATACCCTAAGACAGTGGGAAATGGTTAACTTCCATTCATATTACTCATTTTATGAAGGCAGGTGACAGTACAGTCTTTCTGAAAAATGTTTATATAGTAAATAATTAAAATCAAGTTTTTGAGCTTAAAGCCACAAACATTCAGCTATTAGGAAAACTGCATGGGCCCTGGCTGGTGTAGCTCAGTGGACTGAGCATGGGCCTGTGAACCAAAGGGTTGTGGTTTGCTTCCCACTCAGGGCACATGCCTGGGTTGCAGGCCAGGTCCCTGGCAGAGGGCGCGTGAAAGGCAACCACACATTGATGTTTCTCTCCCTTTCTCCTTCCCTTCCCCTCTCTTCTTCCCTTCCCTTCTCTCCTTCCCTTCCCTTCCCCTCTAAAAATAAACAAAATCCTTAAAAAAAAGAAAACTGCATGGTTTAGATTAACTGAGTCTCCAAGACAATGAAATATTTGCACTCACTGATGAACTCATACTTATATTAAACTAATGTTTTTTTAAAATTAGAAGAATGTGTTTTCCATAGTGGCTAAAGAATTTATAAATCATAAAGAAGCTGGATTATCATTAGGTTATATGTATTAAATTTTACTTATTAGCAAAAGATGATGGTACTTTGCAGTAGTCACTATGCAGCTATGACACGGCCTTGTAGCCAAATAGTTTGGCAAAGACTGGAAATGGGTTTGGATTTGAAAAAGAAATGGAAGAAAAAAAACTGGGAGGAAACTGAAGAATACAGTCATTCAGGTCCTATAAATTGCAACTCTAACTATTGTGCATTAATCAGGAATTATTCAGCTCCTTTTGCATTTCAAGCTCTCTGTAGGGGAGAGCTCTTTTCACAGGTGCTCTTGAACTCATTCTTTTGGTTTAGAGATAAAGCCACCCAGGACTGTTGTCTCCTGCATTTCACTGACTGGCTCTGGACTCACCTAATGACCTCATTGTTTTTCCACAGAAACATTATATCCTCTTTGACTGTCATCCACTAATTTGGGATTTGCCGTGATTTTTGCACTTGCGAAACCACTGTTCCTTTTATCTGTTTAAAAATGATATGCTTTGTTCTGTAGTCAAATTATGTTTTGAAACTTCAGAAGGGGGAAGAGGGCAAAGTCCCTGAGAAGAGCAGTGTGGCTATTACTGAGAATCAAGTTATAAATTGCAAGGGATCTTTAACAGAAGCAGACAGATTGGTTTAAATAAAAGCAATAATGAAAATGCACAGGTTGCCGTGGGGGAGCTATGTGTAGCCATGAATCAAAGTGATCATTTCTGAGAGATGAAATGGAAATGTTGTGAAGGGCAAACTGAGAAAGAAGAAGGAATGTATTTGTGGTCATCATGATATTAATCCTCAGCTTGTATTATGCCAAGGGGAGTGGAGTATAGAGGTAACATTTTCTCAATTTTGAATAAAAAATGAATAATACATTGCATTCTTTTGTCAGTACCCTAGGAATAAGAAATAGTTACTGTTTTTCTTATCAGTTTTATAGAGGTATAATAGATAAACAAGAACAGCACATATTTAATGTGTACAATTTGATAAGTTTGGACATATACAAATAGGACTGACATTACCACCACAATCAAGATAAGAATCATATGCTACACCTTGTAGAATTTTCTTGTGCTGCCCGTGGTTTTGTTTTATTCTAGTAACAACACCTGCCATGAGATTTGAAAACAGAAGATTTGAACACCACTGTAAGTAAAATGGACCTTACAGATATATATGTAATATATGCAACAACAGAATGTACATTTTTTCAAGTGCACTGGCAACATTCTCTATGATAGATTATATGCTTGTCCACAAAACCAATCTTAACAAATTCAAAAGATTGAAATTATATCACCTATAATTTCTCACCAAAATGATATAAAACTGGAAATCAGTAACAGGAGAAAAACTGGAAAATTCACAGATACACAGAATTAAACAAAACATTCCTGATCAAGCAATGGGTCAAAAGATAAATAAAAAAGAAATTTAAAAAATATATCTTCAGACAAATGCAAATGGATATACAACATACAAAAACTTATGCACTGCAGCAAAAGAGGTCATAAAATATAAATATCTACATAAAGAAAAAAGAAAGATATTAAATAAACAACCTAAATTTATACCTCAAAGACTAGAAAAACAAAAGCCCTAAGTTAGCTAAAGAAAGACATAATAAAGAAATAAATGAAATAGAAAAACAATAGGAAATATCTATAAAACAAAGTTCTTTTGTCAAAAAGATAAACAAAAATGACAAAATCTTAGCTAGATTGACCAAGCAAAAAAGAGAGATAACACAAGTAAAATGATCTTGAGACAGAACAAATTTGGAGAACTCATGCTACCTATTATCAAACAATAATATAATGACAGAATAATCAAAACTGCATAGTACTGGCATAAAAGCAGACATATAGGTCAATGAAACAGAAGAGAAAGCCCAGAAGTAAACCCATACATTTATAGTCAATTAATATTTAACAAAGGAAGCAAGCACATGCAATGGATTAAAGACAGTTTATTCAATAAATGGTGTTGGAAAAATTGGACAGATATGTGCAGAAAAGTAAAAGTAGACCACATTCTTATAACACACACAAGCCTAAATTCAAAATGGATTAAAGACTTAAATGTTATACCAAAACCTTAAAAATCTTAGAAGAAAACATAGGCAGTAAAATCTTGGACATTGCTTGTAGCAATATATATTTTTTTCTAACATATCTCCTCAGGCAAGGGAAACAAAAGAAAAATGGGACTACATCAAAATAAAAGTTTTTGCACAGCAAAGGAAACCATCAACAAAAGAAAAAGACAATCCACCAAATGGGAGAACGTATTTGCCAATACATCTAATAAGGGGTTAATATCCAAAACTTGTAAAGAACTTATAAAACTCAACACTGAAAAAACCAAACGATCCAATTAAAAAATGGGTAAAGGGCCTTTAGACACTTCTCCAAATAGGATATATAGATGGCCAATAGACATATGAAAGCATGCTCAACATCACTAATCATCAGAGAAAAGCAAATTAAAACCACAGTGACATATTAGCTCACACTTGTCAGAGTGGCCGTCATCAATAAATCAACAAACAAGTCTTGGAAAGGATGTGGAGAAAAGGGAATCCTAGTGCGCTGTTGGTGGGGATGCAGACCGATGCAGCCACTGTGGAAAGCAGTATGGAATTTCCTCAAAAAATTAAAAATATGACTGCCTTATGACCCAGTGATTCTACTTCTGGGAATTTATCCCAAGAAACCTGAAACACTAATTTGAGAGAATGTAAGCATCTCTATGTGCATTGTAGCATTATTTGCAATAGCCAAGATTTGGAAGCAGCCCAAGTATCCATGAGTAGATGAGTGGATAAACAAAAAACACTATGGTGCATTTGTACCTAAGAATACTACTTGGCTTTAAAAAAGAAGAAAATTCTACCCTTTGTAACAACATGCATGGACCTGGAGAACATTATGCAAAGTGAAATAAACCAGACATAAAAATACAAATACCATATGATTTCACTCATATGTGGATTCTAATAAACAAACTGAATAAACAAGGAAAATAGAGACAGTCTCATAGATAGAAAGCAGGCTGACAGCTTTTGGGGGGGTGATTAAGAGATGAAAGGATCAAACAAAAAAGTAAAAGGACTTCTATACATGGACAACCATATGGTGATTGCAGAGGGGAGGGGAGTGGGTGGAGGTATAAGAGGGGTAAATGGTAATGAAAAAATATGATAAAATATTTAAAAAATCTGTAAATGAAAGAGGAGACATTACAACTCTTACCAAAGAAATACAAAGGATCATGAAATACTGCTATGAACAATTGTATGCCAACAAATAAGGAAACCAAGAAGAAATTGATAAATTCTTAGAAACATACAGATTACCAAGATTGAATCATGAGAAACAGAATATCTGAACAGACCAATAATGAATAAGGAGTCAGACTCAGGGATCACCCTCCCCGACAACAACAAGGCTACCAAATATTTTTTCTAAATTTAAATTATATTTTATTGTTTGTGTTGTTACAATTGTCCCAATTATTCCCCCTTCTCCCCTTTCCACCAAGATCCACCACTCCTTTGGGCAATCCCTGTTGTCTACATCCATGGGTCATGCATATAAATTCTTTGGCTGCTATATTTTGTATGTTTTACTTTACACCCCTATGACTATTCTGTAACTACTAATTTGTACTTCTTAATCCCTTTACTTTTTGCTCCCATCCCATGACCCCCCTCCCATCTGGAAATCATCAAAATGTTCTCTGTACCTATGATTCTATTTGTGTTCTGCTTGTTTGTTTATTTTGCCTTTTAAATTAAATTATTGATATGTATGTATTTATTTATTGTTCATATTTTTGATCTTGTTCTTCCTAAAGAAGACCCTTTAACATTTCATATAATACTGGTTTGGTGGTGGTGAACACCTTTAGCTTTTTCTTGTCTGAGAAGCTCTTTTTCTGTCCTTCAATTCTAGATGATAGCTTTGCTGGGTAGAGTAATCTTGTTTGTAGGTCCTTGCTTTTCATCACTTTGAATATCACTTGCCTTCTGGACTGTAATGTTTCTGTTGAGAAATAAGTTGACAGGCTTATGGGGACTTCCTTGTAGGTAAATAACTGCTTTTCTCTTGCTGCTTTTAAGGTTCTCTATTTGCCCTTAAACTTTAGCACTTCAATTATGGTGTGTCTTGGATTGGGCCTCTTGGGTTCATCTTGCTTGGGATTCTGCATTTCCTGGACTTGAATGTCTATTTCCTTTTTATGTTATTATTTTTTCAAAAAGGTTTTCAATTTCTTGTTCTCTCTCTTCTCCTTACAGTAACCTTATGATGTGAATGTTGGTATGCTTGAGGTTCTCTCAAAGGCTCCTTACACTATCTTCATTTTTTTGTATTTTTTCTTTCTTTTTGCTGTTCTCATTGGGTGTTTTTGTGGTTTGTTTGTTTGTTTGTTTTGTTTTCTAATATTCTAAATCAGTGATTTGATTCATGGCTTCTTCCACTCTACTGTTGATTCTCTGTAAATTATTCTTCATGTTGGTTACTGTATCCTTTATTTCTTCTTTTCTGACTGGTTCTTTTTTATGGTTTCCATGTTCTTTCTTATGCTGTTGAACTTCTGAGTTCATAACTCCTCCCCTAAGTTTATTGAGCATCCTGATTACCAGTATTTTTAACTCTGCATCTACTAAATTGCTTCTCTCCATTTTGTTTAGCTCTTTTTCTTTTTTGTTTTGTTGTTTCATTTGGAACATGTTTCTTTGTCTCCTCATTTTGGCAGCTTCCCTGTGTTTGCTTCTATGTATTAGGTAGAGCTGCTTTGATTCCCTGTCTTGGTAGCATGTACTAATGTAGTAGGCATCCTGGAGGGTCCAGTCGCATAGCCTCTACTATTCCCAAGCTGGGTACTTGAGGTGCACTCACCTTGTCAGCTATGTACACCTTCCTCTAACAGTTGAGCCTTGAATGTAGTTGACAGGTCAATAGGAGGGATATATCCAGGCTGATCAGCTGCAAGGACAGGGTGTGACCACTGGCCACCAACCTCTGACAACTCTGGACCATCTGTTGTGCAATGGTCCGCTCCACAGAGCAGGGCTTTCTTGAGCAGGGCTCTGGTGCCCACTGAGTTTTCCCTTTGTGTGTGTCACTTGTGGAAGTGGTTGGATGGTCATACTCCAACATGGTCTGTAACTGTCCACTGCATGTGCAGGATCTGGGGCCTCATGAGAGGAGCAAGCCTAGGTCAACCACTGCCTGTGTTCTATCTGGGGTAACCCAGTATAAGCTACAAGGTGATCTGCAGATGGCTGTTACTTGTGCTGGGCTTTGAGGTGCCCAAGCAAGGCCAAGTTGTGAACCAAAGCCAGATGCTGCTAGTGGTGACTTGTGGCCACTTAACAAGAGGTATGGGGCTCACTGAGGCCAGATGCTGCATGTTTGAGAGAATTTAGGAAAATCTGATGCATGAGCCAAGAAAACCCATTCATATCGAAAAGCCACTGGAAACAACTTGGGTGGGCCCCAAAGTTGGGTGCGGCAGAGCCTCAGAGAATCAATCACTAGGGTGGGGCAAATGGTGTGAGCCAGGTTGATGAAGTTTCTGATATGGTGCCCACCTGTTGGCTTTAAAAAAATAATATATTTTATTGATTATGCTATTACAGTTCCCCTATTCCCCTCCTTTATTCCCCTCTGCCCTGCACACCCCTTCCCACCCACCTCCCCCACCTTTAGTTCATATCCATGGGTCGTACATATAAGTTCTTTGGCTTCTACATTTCCTATACTATTCTTGCCTTCCTCCTGTTTATTTTCTACCTACCATCTATGCTACTTATTCTCTGTACCTTTTCCCCTTCTCTCCTCCTCCCACTCCCTTGCTGATAACCCTCCACGTGATCTCCATTTTCGTGATTCTGTTCCTGTTCTAGTTGTTTGCTTAGTTTGTTTTTGTTTTAGTTTTAGGTGTAGTTGTTAATAACTGTGAGTTTGTTGTCATTTTACTGTTCATATTTTTTATCTTCTGTTTCTTAGATAAATTCCTTTAACATTTCAGACAATAAGGGCTTGGTGATGATGAACTCCTTTAACTTGACCTTATCTCAGAAGCAGTTTATCTGCCCTTTCATTCCATCCTGGCTGCCTGCTGCCACCCACCTGCCTGCCTCCTTGCAGCCCCCGAGGGTGCCAAACATGTAAACAATAATTAACACCAATCCTTTTCAAATTCTTCCAAAAAATAGAAGAGGAGGGAACACTCTCAAAATACATATGGAACTGATACACTCAATAGCAAAAACAAACAAAGAAAAAACAACCAACCAATCTGATTAACAAATAGGCAAATGACCTGAATTGGTATTTTTCTAAAGAACACATACAAATGGCCAACAGGTGCATGAAAAGATGTTCAACATCGCTAATCTTCAGGGAAATGCAAATAAAAACTACACTGATATATCACCTCACACCTGTTAGGCCTGTTAGGATGACTATCACCAACAAAATAAGAGATTACAAGTGTTGGAAAAGATGGAGGGAAAAGGAAATCCCTGTATAGTGTTGGTGGGAATATAAGTTGTTACAGCCACAATGGGAAACAGTATGGAGGTTCCTCAAATATTGAAAATAGAACTACCATGACCCTGCAGTCTCACTTCTGGATATATATCCAAAGGAAATGAAATCATTATCTCAAAGTGATATATTCACCTTTCCCCTCATTCTTTGCAACATTATTCACAATAGCTAAAACAAACACAACCTACATGTCAGTCAACAGGTGAATGGATGAAGAAAATATTATATATTATTCACTGGAATATTATTCAATTTTTAACAAGAAGGAAATCTTACTTTTGCTATAACATGGTTGAAAGTTGAGGGAACAAGGTAAATGAAATAAGCCAGATAGAGTAAGAGAAATACTGTATGATGACACTTATTTGTGATATCTAAAAAAGCTAACTCATAGAAGTAGAGAGTAGATTGGTGGTTGCTATGGACTGGAGGCGGGGAGGAATGGGGCAATGTTGGTCAATACATACGAATTTCCAGTTACAAGGTGAACAACTTCTGGGTGACTATAGTTAAAAATACTGTATTGTCTATTTTAAAGTTCTTAAGACAGCAAATCTTAAATGTTCTCAGCACACACACATGCATGGGAGGTGTTGAATATGTTAATTAACATCATTATGGTCATCATTTTGCAATATATACCTATACCAAATCATCACATTGTGCATCTTAAACCTTACACAATGTTACATGTAGAATATATCTCAATACGTTTGGAAAAATCAATAAATTGCCAGCAGAAAAACAATCCATGGGATATATCTTAAATTTTGAAGTGCACAATTTCATATTGTTCACCATAGGTGTAATATTGCTCAGCAGATCTCTAGAATTTATTGATCCTGCATAACTGAATCTCTGTATCTATGGAAAAACAACTCCCTATTTCCCTTCACCCTCCCAGCCACTGATAACCATTAGTTACTGAGTTTTTTTCATCAAGTAATTCTAGTTATGCACACCTTGGTTACTTTTTGTTAAAGAGGCTGCTCTCTAGGGAAATATCTGTCACCATTCTTCCTGAAGGAGAAATAGCAAATTCCTTCAGGTGACTTTGTTGAGCCAATTGTATAATAAGCTGTGAAAAAAGCATGTTTTTGTTTTTATCCACAGAAATATCAGTGAGTTCTAAATACAGTATAATTATTAGACTCTAAGGATACTACCCTTAGAGCTACTTAAGTATTAATTGATAACACTTGAAGGAGAGACAATTTAAGCTGAATTAAGCACAGTTAATAATGCAGCCTAGTTCAAAATACAAGTTCTACTATAAATACAAGAAGGTGAAATGGTCTGTTTGGTTTGGGTTTATTTAACTAAGAAGGAAAGGTTGTCTTAGAAATTTGGGGAGAAGGGTAGTGTTTGGGGAGAAGGGTAGTGTTGACCACTCTCAGAGCAGGTCTTTACATCAAGTCATCCACCTAAAATATATATTACATAAAACTTTATGTATTCACAAAGGAACCTATGTAAAGCAACACTCTGTTTTTGAAATTTGAGTTATAGCTCACACCTGAAAATAACAACCCCTCTTTTTTAAGTACAATTTAGAATACTATTTTTAATATGTATTCTACACAGCTCCAAGGTTCCACTGAGCCCTGTTAAGCTGGTGGACAAGGAAGGTGACTTATGGAGCTGATGACTAAAAGAAACTTTAATTATTTGTATCTGACCTAGGTTTATATTAACTATTATTTAAATGTGATAGTTACTGAACAATAATTTGTGAGTCACAAACCAACCCTTGGCATGTAATAAAAATAATGCATGTAATGGATATCACTGGGAAAGCAGAAAGCCTGGGAATAAAAAAAATTTGAAATCAGACTTTCAGCTGAGATGGAGGCATAGGTAGATACACTGTGTTCCCTTGCACAACCAAAACAAGGGCAACAACCAATTTAAAAACAAAAAACCAACCAGAAATGCTAGAAAATTTAACTATATGGAAGTCTGACAACCAAGGAGTTAAAGAAACATTCATCCAGACCTGTAGGAGGGGCGGAGATGGGCAGCTGGGGCAGAGAGGAATGGCCGCAAGGTGGCAGCTGGCAGATTGAGAGAGGCGGTGACTGGCAGAGTAGGTGGTCCCACATTTGCATGTAGATAAACCAGGAGGAACAACTGGGGAGTGAGACAGACTGCACAACCCAGGGTTCCAGCATGGGGAAATAAAGCCTCAAAACCACTGACTGAAAAAATCTGTGGGTGTTTTGGCACTGGGAAAAACTCCCAGCCTCCCAGGAGAGTTTGTTGGAAAGAACCACAGAATCTTAGAATGTACACAAACCCACCCACTATGTGATCAGCACCAGAAGGCCACAATTTGCTTGTGGGCAGTGGAGGAAGTGATTGAAAGCTGGCAGAGAGCTGAGCAAACTGCACTGTTCCCTCTCTGACCCCTCCCCCACAAACAGCACCACAATGCAGCTACATGGGTTGCCCTGCCCTGGCAAATACCTAAGGCTCTGCCCCTTACTATGTAATAGGCATGACAAGACAAAAAAAAAATTGGCCCAAATGAAAGAACAGATCAAAACTCCAGAAAACATATAACTAAGCAATGAAGAGATAGCCAACCTATCAGATGCAGAGTTCAAAACACTGGTAATCAGGATACTCACAGAATTGGTTGAGTATGGTTGCAAAATAGAGGAAAAAGTGAAGGCTATAAAAAGCAAAATAAAGGAAAATGCACAGGGAACCAACCGTGATGGGAAGGAAATCAGTACTCATATCAACGGTTCGGAGGAGAAGAAAGAAATAAACTTTGAACCAGAACAGAAAGAAGAAACAAGAGTTCCAAAAAAATGAGGAAAGGCTTAGGAAGCTCCAGGGCAACTTTAAATGTTCCAACATCTGAATCATATGGGTGGCAGAAGTAGAAGAAGAAGAGCAACAAACTGAAAACTTATTTGAGAAAATAATGAGGGAGAATTTCCCCAATTCCTTGCAGAATTATGGGAAAGGAAATAGACTTCCAGGAAGTTCAGGATGCTCAGAGAGTACCACAAAAGTTGGACCCAAGGAAACACACACCAAGGCACATCACAATTACATTTCCCAAGATTAAAGGGAAGGAGAGAATCTTAAAAGCAACAAGAGAATAGGAGACAGTTACTTACAAAGGAGTCCCCATAAGACTGTCAGCTGATTTGTCAAAAGAAACCTTACAGGCAAGAAGGGGCTGGAAAGAAGTATTCAAATCATGAAAGGCAAGGACCTACATCCAAGATTGCTCTATCCAGCAAAACTGTCATTTGGAATGGTAGGACAGATACTGTGCTTCCTAGATAAGGTCAAGTTAAAGGAGTTCATCATCACCAAGCCCTTATTTTATGAAACGTTAAAGGGACTTATCTAAGAAAAAGAAGATAAAAACATGTATAGTAAAATGACAGCAAATTCATAATTATTAATAACCACACCTAAAACAAAAACAAAAACAAACTAAGCAAACAACTAGAACAAGAATGGAATCACACAAATGGAGATCACATGGAGGGTTATTGGTCGGGAGATGGAGGGGGGAGAATGGGGGAAAAGGTACAGGGAATAAGAAGCACAAATGGCCTACAAAATAGACAGGGAGAGGTTAAGAATAGTATAGGAAATGTAGAAGCCAAAGAACTTATATGTATGACCCACGGACATGAACTAAAGGCAGGGAATGCTGGTGGGAGGGCATGTGCAGGGCAGAGGGGAATAAAGGGGGGAAATGGGGTAACTATAATAGCATAATAAATAAAATATATTTTAAAAGAATGTTGAAATCAGAAGCATCTTATCTTCTAGGAGTCTAAGCTTTCATTACACAAATTTGTAAAACACATTTTAAAACCTAAATGGGTAATTCTGCAATTGACTCAAACTATAGCATTTGTTTTTTGCAACTACCAGTCTGCTGCATTATTTACAAATGGGCAAGTGATGAATGTAAGTTAAAAAGGAACATGAAATATGATGGAGACTTGCCTTGTTTCCATTTTATTTTGATAATTTACAACTTAAGAAAAATATTTATCCTCTTTATTCTTAAAATCTGCCATCAGAGAAGACTTAGAAACTTGTGGGCCAATCTGCTTTTTTGATCTAAGAATTAAAAAAAGAATTCTCTCATTTGGACTTTAACAGGTAGTTGTCTCAGTTCCACAAAATAAGGTGAACTTCCTTCAATTTTAACTCTCAGAATTTCTTTTCTTTTTTTTAATTTAAATGAATGTTCAAGTACAGTTTTCTCCCCTTTATTCCCAATCAAGTCCTCCCACCCCCCTCTCTCCTTCCCATTACCACTCTCCCCCTAGCTTTTATCCATGTGTCCTTTAACTTTGATCCTATAAAGCCCTCCTCCTCTCCCCTGAAATCCCTCTTCTCTCTCCTATGGTCACTCTCCACCTGTCCTCTAATGCAGTGTCTTTGACTATACCCTGCTTCTTTCTTTGTTTTGTTGTTTAGGTTCCTGTTAAAGGTGAAATCATATGGTATTTATCTTTCACTGCCTGGCTTATTTTGCTTAGGATAATGCTTTCCAGTTGCATCCATGATGTTGCATAGGGTAGGAGGTCCTTCTTTCTTTCTGCTGCATAGAATTCCATTGTGTAAATGTACCATAGTTTTTTGATCCATTCATTTACTGATGGTCATCTAGGTTGCTTCCAGCACTTA